>JAAGKR010002279.1:0-98659 GCA_011419295.1 Clarias macrocephalus | reverse complement strand
AGCATTAGCATGAACAAAATGAATCAACAGACTGGCTTCAACTGGTCCAGAACCATAATAATGCTGTACTTTAAAATAAGCACAACTCGAACCTCCAAGCGTACAGTACATACAAATTAAGAGTTCATAGCTCTGAAGTGGCTGTTACACTGATGTAAACACTCAAGCAGGTTCATTAAAGACAGAAGAGTCTTCATGGTTCTATATACCAATATGGGAAGCTTATTTCCAGAGGTGTTGAGAACTCTTGTCTGATGGATTGGCTTTGGAAATGAAGAAGAACAATCTGCAACTGTCGATCTTCTTGTATGCTTGGCTGCATGTTGATGTGGGATTAGAATTAATCCACTGGCACATTTAATCATTTCTGCTTTTGGAGGATTTGTTTCTTGTGTATGCCAGGTCACCAAGGTCAAAAGGTGAGGGTACAAGTCATTAGAAAATATGAATCACATTCAGAAAAGGGAAAAAAAAAAAAAACTTAATGGCTTAAAAAATGATACGTAAAACCAAAAACTAAAATTTTCACAAAAATAGAGGCTTTTTTTTTTTCTCCATTTCCATTTTTTGGCAAAATGTTGGAACTTGACAGTTTATTAGGTACACCTATATTAATCGGTCAAATAGGTTGCGTAATTTTCTACAATAAAAGGGTTTGTGTGTTTAGGGTTGCTCGGATTAATTAAACAGATAATCCACGAGAAGTTTTTATCAAGCACCATACATACAGGTAGTTGGATGTAAGATTTTAAAAATTTTACCAAAAATCATCAGCAAGAACCTTTGTGTTCGGTCGGGTGAGGCACAATAAGATAATGCTTGTGTGTGTGTGTGTGTGTGCGTGCAGAGACCATGTCTTTAAACGTAACACGTCTTATGTGTTTCCTGTTAAAATGTTCTTTATATTCTAAGACTTACAGTACACTGTAAAGATAACGCATCACAAACTTCTGCATAGTTCATCTGTGTGTGGGTGTTAAATTTAAAACAGCTATGTATAAGCAACACCACTAACACTTAAATCAGGGTTAACAGTTACGCAAAAGACATGTGAATGTAAATAAACCATCAGCTTGATTGACAGCTCATCTGAGGAGACAGGCAGGAATCAGTGATACATCAATAGGTCTAATCCAGTGCGGTCCGCGCGAGGACAAGGTAGTTATTTATTTATTTATTTATATTTTTTTATTTATGGCCTCGATCACAGGCACGACTTTGAATTCTTTTGTAAAAGGGCTTCTTTTTATAACACAAGGACGTCATCAAAAAGATTTCCTCATCATCTTTTGTATATACCAACAGAATAGTGCAATGTAGACTTTCCCATCTCGTTCGAATCTGTTTTTCACTCCAGAGGGATGTCGTAATAGTCATGTGATTGCAAACAACCTATTGTAAATCTTATAGAGGTGTGTAGCAGCATACAGTATGATATATGATGTAACTGATATATAATAAAGAACGTTACAGGGATTTCTATTATACAAAATAACATTTAACTAAGAATTAATGATTATTAGTTTATGTTTTTGCACCATCAGTTTGAGTGAATGGTATACAGAGGTTTCTGACTGAACAGATTTGTACTGACGATGGTGGTTATTACTAGGCTGCTGCTGACTGTGCAGAAACCCATGGCTTCTTATATATCAGGCTAGACTAAGCATGATAATTAAATAAAAACAGCATTAGCATGAATGAAATGAATCAACAGACTGGCTTCAACTGGTCCAAAACCATAATAAAGCTGTACTTTAAAAAAAGTACAACTCGAACCTCCAAGCATACATACGAATTAAGGGTTCATAATAGCTCTGAAGTGGCTGTTACTCTGATGTAAACATTCAAGCAGGTTCATTAAAGATAGAAGAGTCTTCATAGTTCTATATACCAATATGGGAAGCTTATTTTCAGAGGTGTAGAGAACTTGTCTGATGGATTGGCTTTGAAGAAATTAAGAAGAACAATCTGCTGCTGTTGATCTTCTTGTATGCAATTATAGGCCAGAAGAGATTTGTTCATGACATGGTCAAGGTTTATTATATATTTTGGAGTGTACAGTATATCCATAATTTAAACAGTGATATTTCAGTCAGTCTGTAACCTACTCCAGCATCCCTCAATCCAAGCTTTGTGTATAAACCATGGAAGTCAAAATCCTTTGGGTTAATGAACTGTTTGTGATCATACTGTATATAGCAGTAATGCATGGCTATAATATCATCAGATGTGGACGTTGATCTATGACGCAACACAGAAGTTGCTTTTGGTTCAAATTTGGCTCTAAAATTAAAAGAACCCCAACCTAGTGACCGAGGTTGGAATTCGCACCCAACATGAGACTGAATCACCTAACTCTGATACTCTGCAGTGCATCACACAAGCTCAGGCGTCTCGTTAGGCACAGCGAGTACAGACTGCATGATTCTAGAGGTGACTGTAACCCCTACAGAGTGATGGAACACACCGTCTAAGTTTCACAGAGATAAAATAGAGAAAATACACTGCCTGGCTAAAAAATTTTTTTTTAAGAAAGCCCAATTTAAAAAAACCAATAATTTCAACCAGCAACAATATATTTAACTGATTTAGTGAGTGCTTACTTATTTCTTAAACAGACATTAAACAGACAAAAAAAAGTATATAGTTTTTCTCAATAATTCAGGTCAAAGCAAACATCAAGCAAAGAAAACAATTAAGAAGATTGCTGAAATAACTGGAATTGGTCCAATGCATTATTAAAACCTGGAAGGCTAGTGCTCAACCATTAACTTTATGGTAGAAGTGTGTCATTTCCACATGATCTAATGAGTCCGTATTGACCCTATTCCAGAGTCTTTGGGATGTGCCGGAGAAGGCTGGTTCGACTCACGCTCCATCAGTCACAAGATCCTGGCTGTAAATGAATTCAGCCGTGGATGGAAGTAAATGTTGCGACACTGCATAAATTTGTTGAAATAATGCCATAGCAAATGGGCGCTGTAACTAAAGCTGAAGCTGGGCCAATGAAATAACAGACTGTGTGACTTTTGTTTAGCCAGAGAGTGTATGTTTCTATGCTATTCATATATTAAAATAAAAACAACAACAACAACAACAACAACAACAACAACAACAACAACAACAACGGAGAGTTCAGTACCTGTAAAAGCCTCTGTACAAAAGCACCTTTAAAATGACCACAAAAAACACAGAGACACAAACTTATTAGGAGGGGGAAAAAAAATACACTTTGCATCGTCATGGTGCATTAAAAAATTTTCATCTATGTAAATGAACATGCCCTTTGTCATGAAAATAACACAAATGTACTGTAAACTCAAAACTACAGTACCCTCTACAAACTGCATCCAGTTGCCTACACAAACTCACCACCATTCTGCTTAGTGACTGTTTCAGAAGAGTAGCGTTAATTCCTCTCATCTGACATTTCAAACTGATCAAGGTTCTTTAAATACTACGTGCTCTTTAGTAAACTGTTCCTCATGTCTATGAGCACCATGGACCTGTATCGGCGCTCTAGGCTCTCCATGTACTCCAGGTAATCGCCCACTCTGAAGCCCTCGATAGGATCCTCCTGCACAGGGGAAAAGAAGTGCTGTCAGTATATGAGGATTAGAGCGATATAATACATTAAAAGCATTGTTAGCCGTATGCTACAGTACTATAGAGAAAACCAAAAGTATATATATATATTTCTAATTGTAAACGCTGGTACAATTCAAGCAACCAGAAAAGATTTGATTAAACAAGTAACAGTTGGAGGTGATGAGGTGTTCCTTGGATAATAGCAATTTCCAAGTTTTAACAAAACAAAACTAAAGCGTAATGCACAGTAGTAATTCATACACATTCTGCTGTGTATTGGCTAATTAGGTGAAACGCAGGAAAACGCCATCCATGAGCCAATGTGAACGAAATAAATTAAAAGCCTTCACACCGCTCCATGAATTACAAAACAACACTACAGAGAATACAAATAAAAGAAAGCACAAATAACCCCTTATGGCTTTGGCATGTTGAGGGAAAAAAAAAATAGCTGCAGGCTAAGCAAATTTTTGGCCACAGCTGCAGACTGGTTTGTTTGGCAAATTAGACTAATTACAGAATGAGTCAGTGAAATGCAAACGAGGACTAGCTCAAAGCGAGTGATAAAGTTTTTTGTTGTAGATGCCTAAAATGAAATCATTTCGCTATAATAAAATGGTTGATTTATTTTCTTTTTTTTTTCTTCAACACAGCACGCAAGCAAGAATTTCAGCAGATATGGTGCCAGCGAGGTTATGGACACAATTCCCTCTATTACTAAATAATATTTATTATTACTAAATATGTTACTATATGTAGTAATGATGCGAGATACAATACATTTATTTCTACCACGAAATTGTTGAGTTCTGATTGGTCGGTGTTTATTTTCTGAGAGTAGTTCTTACAGTAGTTCATATCTCAGGTTTACATTCCATCCATTCATCTGGGAACCTTTGTAGTATTTATTCCCATTTTATGACCGTAAAAAAACTTTTGTTTAAAAGTGCTTTTGTTTAATTAAGTGCTTTTAATACTAAGAATTCCTTTAAATAAGTGGAACTTTTGGTCAACATTCACATAATATGGGCAATTTGGGAATGCCAATTAGCCTAATTTGCATCTCTTCGGACTGTGGGAGGAAACCCGCCAAGCATGAGGAGAACAGGCAAACTCCATGCACCAAGAGGCCCGGAATCGAACCCGGACCCTGGAGGTGCGAGTCGACAGAGCTAACCGCTAAGCTACCCACTAAGCCATATCAAATGCCGCCCAGTTTGATATTAATGATCTTAAATAATAACGGCTAAAATTATGGCATGGTCTAACTCCAGATTTCGATTTGGAGTAGAGCTACAGAATGATTTGGTGTAGATGTATGATGCCTACGTAACTTCATGCCCCGTTTAAAGCGTTTCAGTGCGGAGCAGCTTGACTTAACTTTGGTCTGGTATGAATATTCATTAGAAAAGTGCTACCTGACAGACAGGTTGCTGTTATCAGAAGCGTCTTTTATCAAAAATTGACTAGCATATCTAATTTGCAGCAGTGTGCAGAGCCATGTCTGGGGAACTTTTGAAATATGCCACAGCACAACTGATGAGATCATACACAATGACTGGAATGCCAATTGATATAAAAGAGTATTCCTTAAGGAAATGTTTATTAAGCATAGGCTATTTCAATGCATTATGACTGCAATTGCTTGAAAAGTTTTGTTACCACAAATACGTTTGTACCCAAGTCCCCATCAGTGAACAGGTGGCGACTTTAACAAAGTGGACTTTATGTTAACTAAAATGCATCCTATTATACAGTGCACAATTGACACTACAGTATATCACATGGTTAATAAATTGGTTTATCCATGGTCTTGCTATCAGGTATCATCCAAATGAGGTCAGGTTTCCTTTTTAGGTCTGGTTTCTTTGGATCATCTCAGGAGGTTTTTCCTTCCTAGCAATGCCTCTGGCTTGTTCATTAGGGATAAATTGATGAGCTGTAAATATATATCTAGAATTCTTTTTCCTGTAAATTTGCTTTATTACAATGTCAATTGTTAAAAGCACTAAATAAAATTGAACTGAACTGAATTCAAGGGTCTGCCAGTGTAACTTGTGTTACAATGTTAAAGCTTAATAAAAGCTTAAATCACCTCAAGATGTGTTGATATTGGGGGACAGAAAAAAAAATCGTTGGTAACAGTAAATCCACCTTCTGTTGGGACTCCTCTCACCACCCGACGACTGATTATTTTCTTATATCAACATGTCCCCAAGTGTTACAAGGCTGTCATACTGAACTTTTCAAAATTGCACGTGTTCTTATTTTCATTCCATCAATAAGTCTATGATCACATTACAAGCCACATTGTTCAATTCCGATGTTTTGGTTAGATGGGATTTGCATGCCATACCAGTCGACATTCATAATTACTGTACAAGTGACATTTATTTGACTCTAATGTGGACGAGTCTTTCCTCTGAAGTGATGCGTATGTGCATATAAATACATCTTTGCTCTGTGAAATTTGCTTAGTTCCATCCAGTTTTGCTTTGACAGACTAAATTGTCTGTAATTGCGCCAAATGTTTACTAAATCACCGATTATACTTTCACTTCACTGACTGACTATCTTTCCTGCTGTCCCACACCGCTGAAATTAAATCATTGTGCTGCCGGGGCTGATTGATGTCACTGGCGGAGGCAAAAAGTTCCGATCTGTCCGTTCTCATTCAAGTCGCATGAACATGTATATAACAGGAAATACAGTATCTCTGTATATAACTGTATAAAACATCATATTCTGAAGTTTTGTGCATTCAGACTTGAACATTCAGCAACTACAATTCTACTACCCTTATGAAAAACCACTATTGATTTAACCAGTATTCTGAGCTTAAGTGTAGAACTGCAACCACAATTCAATAATGTTTTATTTTGTAACTTTCAATACACACATAAAAATGCCAGCTGTGGCCGCACCTTCACTTATTCACAGTCTCTTTATGGGTAAATAATGGAAGTTTAGCTTGTGATGACTCGGCGAGCTTGTGGTGCATGTATGCATAAACCAAGGTCTCTCTAGTGTCACCTTTCCAAGTGCCATTCTTTGCCATTCGTTTGTCAGTCATGCCCTACACTAGTTAACATATAAACAATGATTTTCATTTAAATCAAAATTCATTTTTAAGTCAAAATACACTTTAGACGTTGTTTGCTAAATAAAAGCTCTGCACATGGCCCCTTACTCACACTTAGTCCGTCTCATTATACAGCATCTCATACTGTATATTTATAATATAAAATGATTACCCCCTTCATTGTTTCATTACAACTGTCTATAAATCTAAGATTTATACATATAATGAAACTGTAAAAGTTGCCGTGTCTGTACAATCGGTCCACACAAAGAGAAGATAAACTAATTTTTTTTTTCAATGGAAAACGCCCTCATATCATAAAAAAAAACAATCATAAGTTTGTCTCAAAATTCAACAGATGACGCTGTACATTTTTTTAATACACTCTCATGAGTGTGCAGTTGATATCTACAGTACTTAAAAAACGCAATCTCACACCTTCACAGTATCACGTGCACTTCATGGTAACACATCTTTGTTGATTCCAAAATTCAAGAGATGGGACTAAACTTTTTTTTAAAAAACACGCTTATGACTTAAATTCCGTGTGAACAAAGTTGTGGGCACGTCTAGTATTACAATAAGTAACATATAAAATATGACAGGATGTAGTTTAATGGGAAATGAATAATACATATTAAAACCTTCACCTCTCTCTTTAATTTCAGCAGAACTAAAATAAGGAAGAAGTCTCTCGGGTTATTTGTGATGATTTTGTAAAATTTAAAATGTCGGCTTTTTCTTTCTTCAGGAAAGATGACACTGGAGACTCCTTCCAAAAAGCTAAACAAATGTCTATTCTTGAAACTGTCACCATGTCAATGATTAGCTGTTTTATTTTCCTTAAAAAAAAAAAAATGTTTTTTAATAAATTATTATTTGGTGTGATTGTTATGCAAGTCCTTCTGCACTTTTTTTTTTTTTTACCACAGAAACTATAACAAGCATGTTACTTATTTGACACAGTTGGACCAAGCAAATCTGACAATTCACCATCACTGAGGTATAAATATCAATTTAACAAACAAAACTGTTACATTTACATAAAAATCTAATTTCACTTTCTGACTGTTACTTAAGTATTATCTTAAGAACCACAAAGTCTTTTTTTGAACAATAACTGCTTTAAAACAAACATCACAACAAACACAGCCATAAAAGAAAGATTATTAGTGTTAAAAGTAAAATGTACAGATGTTGTTCCTTGTGATTAATGGGCTCCTGTTGCTCTTCAGAAAAGGCCTGGGGAGCTCACGGAAAGAGCTTGCATTGCATAAAAAGCGAAATGAAGCATTTCAGCCCTAATCACTAAGCAAAGACATTAAGGGTGTTATTAATAATAAAGAAGAAGCCAAAGAGAGAGAGAGAGAGAGAGAGAGAGAGAGAGAGAGCCTCAAGCCGGAAGCTCAGAACTTTTCATATATGCTGTGCCAGGGTTTTTATAAAGCTAAATTCATCGTATAGAGATAGGGAATTGCTTTTGAATTTACAAGAACACAGGGCTTCATTCGTGTTTCATCTGAGATATCCAGAATCTTATGTCTTATGAATCTTCTTCTGCGCTCAGCTTCAGACAGGAGCAATTCAAAAACGTCATTTCCATTCCAGACTTTGATTCAAACTGCATGTAGGCTTCTTATATTCTGAATTTCTGACATTTATTTTTTTTGACAAAACATGATGATTTCTTTATTGTTTGTGGTCAGAGAATACAGCATCGGCAGAACTTTGTATAAAATACTTCTGTGAAGGAATAAGGCTTATTCAAATCACACACACACACACACACACACACACACACACACACACACACACACACACACACACACACACATTTATTTGTTGCACATAAGAAAATAACAAACTATCTAGCACTTTGGGGCTCTTTTATATTTATATTTAGCATAAAAACCCTGGCACAGCCTGTACAGCCATTTTTTATATGTTTTTACACTTTTTACTTTTTCATTTTTATTATTTTATTAAATTTTATTTTTTTTAACCTAATTTCCAGTGTAAATTTGTAGGATTATTTTTGCTTTATCCTGTTTTCCACACCTTTTAAACTTATTTCCATAATCGTTTTGATTCTGTGAAGCTGCCTTGCGTCAATTACTATTGTTAAAAGTGCTATATAAATAAAAGCAAACTGAAATCAAATTGAATTGTAGTGTAATAATGTAATTTGTAGTGTCATTCTATGACATTCTAAGGCGAAGAGTAAGACATTCAACCGTACCGGGTATGGTTGTGTACGTGACAAATAAAATGTACAATTTAGTCAGACATGGTGACTTAAATTCAAAAGCTAATATTAAGTGTTATATATTTATGCAGGGAAAGAATTTATATTTAAAGTTGTGTTATGCAGGTATATACAGGGGTTGGACAATGAAACTGAAACGCTGATATTACCCTGGATACCGTGGCTCTTGATACTGTACATCACAAAAACGGTACAGATGCACCAGCGAGACGCGCACCAACAATTTGTCCTCTTTTGAACTCTGATATGTCACCCATAGTGTTTTGTGCATTGCAATATTTTAATCAAAACTGTGCTATTACTCTGCTAATTAAACCTTCACACTCAGCTCTTACTGGTGGAATGTGCAATCAATGAAGATTGGCCACCAGGCTGATCAAATGAAACCTCAAACCAATTTATTGACCAACCCTTGTAGGTGAATTTTCTGGGTTCCACATTCAGATTAGGAATACTACTAATCACACACAAAAAACAACATCAACAACAACCCCCCCCACCCACCCCGAAAATACAGGGAAAACAAATGAAGACACTTGGAAAACAGCGAAAGTGTGGTTCTGGAAACATTTGCACACATGAACTGGCCACCAGTCTTATAGTCATCTTATGTACATTTTATAGTTGTCTAGGATACTGCTAGCATATTGCATATAGCATATCTATATTTTATTATTATTTTTTTAAATAAATATAGTCTTTCACTGAAAATATGCCAAATCTTATATAAAAAGTCCTATAAAATAATTGCTAATTCTAATAGTCCATCTTTTAACTTATGATTATTTAACATTCCCAAAGTCATAAACCCAAGAAAATGTAGAAAACCCTACTTACTGTTTATTAAAAAGAATAAATAAAAATAAAATAAATCATGCTTTAATTATTAAAAATTATAATCCTTAAACATATACTGTAGAAATATAATCAACTTCAGGGTCATAGCAGTAAATCTAGACCACTTGAGGTCACATCTTCAACCAAGCCTGTTGTTGATTTTCCTATAACAGCAAGCACTGCATGTGTTTCATTCCTTCAAAAGCATTGTGACTGCTTTTAAAAACAGCTTCTGACTGATTCTAATATTTTAATTCCAAACGTTCTCAGTACAATCAGAGCTGGCTAGGCATGAGCATAAATAGTGCATGTTGGTGGAAACGAAAAGGGAAGACCCACCTTGAGGAAGAGCTGTAGATCCTGGGTTTGGGTGTGCTGCAGGATGTCCTGCTGTAGGTGCTTCAGCACGGCGATGCACATGTACACTTGGTAATCGACGCCCATGATGATGCACGTCGTCACGTAGTGGCAGATCTCAGGCCAGTCCAAGTAGTTCCAGAAACACTGAGTCAGCCAATGCATACACATCTTCATACGAGAGAGAGAGAGAGAGAGAGATAGAGAGAGAGACAGAGAGAAATCAGTAAAATGACACAGGCCATCACGGGCATCCTGACTGGTCTGCAATAACATACACAACAAACTGCAATGCACTGTGAGTTTTGACATCTTTTTTCTCAGAACCAGCATTTACTTTTTAATGAATTTGAGCTACAGTCGATATCCTATTGGATCGGAATATACAGGCCAGCCTTCGCCCACATGTGCATCACAGAGCCTTGGCCACTCATGACCTGGTTTTCCTTCCTTGGACCACTTTTGGTAGGTGCAGACCAGGAACATCCCACAAGAGCTGTAGTTGCTCTGATCAATGTGTCTAGCCAACACAATCTGGTCCTATCAAAGTCGCTCAAGTTTTTACACATGCCCCCTTTTTTTCTGCTTCATCAACACATATTGATGTTTGGGGCAAAATGTTCACTTGCTACGTAATTTATCACCCCCCACTTCCAGGGGCCATTGGAATGAAATAATCAATGTTTATTCACTTCACCTGTCAGTGGTGAATTAGGTTAGAGGTATATGTCTTAGTTGAGCTAATGTACCTAATCCAATCTGGTCATCCATTCCTGGCTTTTCACATACAGTAGGCCACACGACGAATTCCCCAACTTCATTGCCAACACACGTGTAGCCAGTTTGTCAATCATGTACCACCACTTAAAAGAATAATGCAAACTGCATCCATGGCTGGAGTATCTCTCTGGCTATAGGAATGTCCAAATCGCTTTTGTACCTTCTTTAAGGCATCAGGAGTCTTAATGTGCTTTAGACCTTCATCCCGCTCGGATCACATTTTCGCTTTTCAATTCGGACATTAATCGCATCACAGACTTCCTGGTTTCATTTATTTTCACTCCCCTTGCGACAGTTGTGATTTTTAAAGTAATAATAATAGCGAACATGTTTCATGGAAATACAGTAATTATAAACTGATAAATTCCAGTAGAATTTTAAAGATGTAATACATTGCGGTAGCGCACCATCAATCCATCCATGTGTAAGGTGGCAGGGGGTCTGGAGTCTATCCGAGGGAAATTAACGTACAAGGCTCAGGCTGACGTACCAACTCATTACAAGGCACAAGCATACAAACTCACACCGACCCAATCATACACTATGGGCAATTTGGAAAATCCAGTCAAACTACTTTAGGTGCTTTTGGATTGTGGGAAGAAACTGGAGTAAACCATTGAAGAATAGACTACTTTTGGACATGCTTTTAGAGGAAAATGACCAACTTCAGAGTGATACAGTAACTGTAAATACATTTCATCATAACTCCCTCATATGTTATAGGTTATTTCTTATAACAGCACATTCTGAAGTGTTTCATACCTTATAATGGATAGCTTATCATTTCTAAACATTCCCTTTCAACATTCAACATAAGTTAGGAAACTGAATTTGTATTTTCATCCCATTCGCATACATGGTAAGTATTGCAATATATAATATACTTAAGTATAACTACATAGTGCACAGAGCAGAACAACTGCATTATCTAAGCCACAATCAAATTCTAATCTGTCTCTTAGAGTGGTGATGTGGTGTCAGACATTGTGTGCCTGGCCCCCCCCCCCCCTTTTTTTTAACCTTCTCCAGCATCTGGAGATCCACGTCTGGAGTCTCAAGGAGACATGAACAAGCACAGTTGCCCTTCTCTGATAGAGGTGATACTCAATTTCAAGACACTTTCTTTCCCCTAGATTCACTCGTGCACTCATGCAGCTTTTATTCTGACTCGGAGCCCATTTAGTTTGCTGCTAAAAAGCATTTTGCTCGGCCCAGCGCTTTTTAATATTTACAATCTTTCTTCCAAACATTAAAATGCACTTTGTATGTAACACATGGTAACGTCGTTGTGCTTAATTTGCCGTGTAATTCATAGCAGTAGAAGCAGTTCTGGGTGTAAAGCGAAAGGACGTGTACTGACTGAAGCATGCTCAGACTCTGACTACAGGGGCATAAAGCACAAAATTTACCTCTCTGATGGAAAGCAGCCTTTAAAAGACACCTGAGAAGAATAGAAGAAAAATCAATGGAAAACTTTGTAATGTAAGTTTGAATGTAAAACTTCATGCTGCGGAATGACTAGAGGGATACTGAAAGTTTTGAGTTTAAAAGTTTTTTTTTTTCTTGGCCTGATACATCTTACCCAGGGCTAAATTCCACTGCAGCACATTCACCCAGTATTATAGGTAAGGGTGCAATGAGTATAACTGACTAAAACTGATGACCAAATGAGATACCAGTGAATGTAACAATCGATTAGTTGGTGATGTCAATAAAGAATAGCAAGATGGCAATATGTTTATGTCTCTTAACTAAAAGACTCATGTGGGCAAGTGCCACTCTGTGAGAGGAGAGAGAGTCATGTAAATGGGACAGGACACACACCTGAGGGGAATGTGGCTGATTAGTGTGTGTGTGTGCTGTTGTGAGCTGACCTTATTTTCCAGTTCTCCTCAGTGAACTTTTCTTTTTTATGTAAATCACACATATTAATCACACATTTCTCTCTTTCTCTCATCGGTCTCCTGCTCTGCTCTCCTCTTTAGTATTTCGAACTCACAGGAACACATCTCTAATTAGCCACATTCTCCTCAGGTGTGTGTCCTTTCCCGTTGACCTGACTCTCGCTCCGTTCACATAGCGGTACTTGCCCTCTGTACCACAGGCTTTATCTCACATAATTTTTCAACTTAACTGCCATAATTGCCATCTTTAAACTATAATAACTGTAATAAATGTATGTAATTCCTTTTTTTCCCCTGATACTTTTCTAAGATTTAGTTTTAAATATTGAATAAACAAAACTTGTATAATCGAATCACCAAATTTCATTTAAAAACATATTTCAGAATGAACTACATATGTACTATATATGTGCAGCTGAACCTTGGATCGCAAATAACCTGGTTTGAGAGTGTTTTGCAAGCCTATTTATTCATTTTATTAATAATTAATATTTGGGTGGCACGGTGGTGTAGTGGTTAGCACTGTCGCCTTGCACCTCCAGGGTCCGGGTTCTATTCCCGGCCAGGCTCAATTCCCGTCTCTGTGTGCATCGAGTTTGCATGTTCCCCCCCTGTGCTTGGTGGGTTTCCTCCAGGTACTCTGATTTTCTCCCACAGTCCAAAGACATGCAGATTAGGCTAATTGCTAATTACAGTGTGTGTATGTCTGTGCCTTGTGATGGTTAGGCACCCTATCCAGGGTGTATCCTGCCTTGTGCCCTACTGTCTCCTGGGATAGGCTCCAGGCCCCCTGTGGACCTGAATACAGGATGAAGCGGAATATAAGATGAGTGAGTGAGTAATAAATTTTTATAAATTTAGTTTTAAATACATTTTAACTTGATAACCGAGCAAGGTCTTGACATATAAGAAGTACATATACGCTTTGTCTGCCGAGCGTCACGTGATCACAGCTGAACCAATGGTTCTCCTTTCTCTCGCACTGTGGGATTTTGGGTAATCGTCTCCCATGCTCGGTCTCAGTGCGTGTGCGTTACTCATCTAGTCAACATCCGTGTGCGCGTGTACTGTTTACTATAACATTGTGACCACATGCATGTGTGTGCACGTAAAACCTTTTTTTTAAATTTAGTGTCCAAGTGTAGTGACTGTTCTTTAGTAATTGTACTGTAACAACGGCTCTTGTGAAGAAAAAGGTTGAAAAGGCTGTAGCAGTGCGGGAGATGAATCTGTTTAACGACAACACAACTTACTTCAGCCATGATTCTAAGGTAAAGTGCAGGTTAATTTGTTATATTTTGTATTAATTATTTTTATATAAATATTTTTGGTTGGTCAAACAAGTTCCTATTTTTTTTTTATGGGGAAATGCTCTTTGACATATGAGTGCTTTGATATACAAGCATGCTGCTAGAACAAATTATTCTTGCAATCCAAGGTTTAACTATATACAGTAAAATCTTGGATTGCAAGACATTATATGCGGTTCTCCATAATCGAATGATATATATGCGCAAACACATGCCCACACACAGAAATATATATACTGTATATATATTTCTGTGTGTGGGCGTGTGTTTGCACATATATATCATTCGATTATGGAGAACCGCATCTAATGTATAGTATATATATATTTCTGTGTGCGCGTGTTTGCGCATACACTGCAAAATTCCCAGTGTTGATTTAACACCCCAAGTGTTTATATATGACCTAATGGTCACAAATGTACTCTGAAAGTGTTAAATCAACACTCTGGGTGTTAATTCAAGCCTAAAGATTTTGCTGTGTATGTATCATTCGATTATGGAGAACCGCATCTAATATTTACACTGAGGGCTGAAAAGTAGGCTACAATTTATCGCGAGATGTTTTAACAGGTTTTCATGGGTTTAAAATGTGAAACATTTAAATGTTGAAATCAGCAGCAGTTTTGTGAGAGCATTACTGTATGCAGACAAAAACTTATACAGGTAGATGCTTGACTCGACTGACTGCATGAAGTTATCCTTCGCAGACTGATTCAGTCACAATTGTTTCAAGCCCCTATAATAGAGCTGAGCAATACTGTTATAAACTGAACTGAAGAGACATAATTAAATTCTACCCTACTTTTGCCTGTAAAGATAAAATTGCTGTGAGTATACAGCAATTTGTAAAACCATCAATGCCACCTGTCAGTTCTCCACACGTACCCCTGAAGGGAGTAAGTTCAGCAGTTAATGCTAAAATTTTCTGAGGTCATGTACACTGTTTTTGTACTACTTGTCGATGATCATGTAGCCTCCATAGCCACGCGAGTGTTGTTAAGCCTCCTCATCGGTGATCGGAATAATTATTTTAATGTGTGTGCCATGGATTACACCAACAACTCCAGGAAAACCAGTGATAAGTAGGAATGCAGCTTATTTTATTGAATTTATGCTGCATGGTGGTGGGAATTTATGATCAGTGTATGACCTGTGGTGCTGTAGGAGCAGTCAAAGTTTGCTGTAGTATTGCCGAAATTGTCGGCTGTGACAAACCCAAATCATCACTGTTGCAAAGCAGCATCTTCTATGTTACTAAAAACCCTAAAGTAGCAATAACTAGGCGTCAGGTCCTGGCAGCTCCTTACCAGGTAGGAACCCTCCGGAGCTCCCCTAAATTTTGGTGGAGACAGGAGTGATTTCCTAAGAATGTTGATGCACGCGCACTGAGTATGTAAAGATGTAAAGATGGATTTCTTCTTTCATGAGGTATGCTCTATTTAACTGTGCCATCAGCAAGTATGTAGGATATGCCGAAAACACCTATTTTGACCAAAGCAAGATAATAATGATATGAAGAATACAAATATGAATATTTTCACTTGATTTACACCTATCCATTGAATAGAATTTTATATTTCTGACAATTTTAAATGAATTCAAAATTAGTATTCTCCACTATGAGTGCCTAAAGCTCTCACAGCCTGGAGAAAGGAGTTCTGAGCGCAGTGAACAAAGGAACCTTGGCCCCTTTTCCTGTCTGACGCGCAGTACATGGTAGTCTACACTCCAGGATAACAAACATCACAAAGCTGCAATGTGCAATTTGACAGTGAGAAATTCTACACCTACGTAAAACCACAAAGTTTGAACTTCTGGCTTCTTACTTGCTCTTATGGTTGCTAAGGCACTGGTGAGTGTTCTGATTGTGGTATATTAAAAAATTTCTCTTGTTGACTGTCAAAGGGAAATACATCACCATAGGGCTCAGGACATCTCAAGGACAAAATCATTGGGTGGTTAACAACCTACTGTTGGGGGAAAAAATACTAACTTTAGTTATAGACACTGGTGGACAAAGTCGAAGTCCTCTATTTACATTTCCACTTGAGTAAAAGTACAGAAGTACCTTTAAATCTTTAAACCCTAAAGTAGCAATAACTAGGCGTCAGGTCCTGGCAGCTTTTAACCAGGTAGGAACCCTCCGGAGCTCTCCTAAATTTGTTTTATCATGGTTCTGTTATTACATTATATTATTATTTTTCAGGCTAATAAAAGGCTTTTATGTCACTTTAGGCATGCAGTAGATCTGTTAATATACAGGCATTTAATGAGTCTGGCTCTGATAAACTTGAGCAGACAACATGCAAGTGAGTAACTTCTATTCTGGAAATTCGAGTGGCTGTAAAATAGCAGGATTTGTGAACAGACAAACTTTCATTTTAAGATTGATTTTAAACTTAATGTGACTACACATGACCGCCACGCTTTCTTTAAAGAAGAAAAATCCCAAACATTTTAACCAAATATCCCAGATATCAATCTCCCTCACTTTGATGAATATTAATCAATGTTTCACATGTTTGGTGTGTGATAGAGATATTGGATTGTTTTATGGTTTATCAGAGAGCCAGTGGAAGATGAATAGTAATCTCCATATGATAACATAGAATTCCACTCCACATGCTGCAAGTAACGCTAGTCCAAATAGATTTTATTTACCCTAGTCCAAGTTCAGGTGATAAGCTTCAAACACTACACATTAATGTTAAACAGCTAGCTCGCTAATGGAAATGTATAAAACCTCAAGTGATTACTGGCTCCAGACTGCATTGCTGTTGTTGCATTTGGTTGCGGAATAGCAACGCTTTGCTGCTTAAGAATTACCAATTACTTAGCTAACTACAGTATCTGATAAGACACGCAACACGATCATGGTAATGAGACATTAATTAAAAACACATACACAACAAATTATTTCGCTACTACAGGCTAGCATTAGATTACCCATTAAAAAAAAAAAAGACCACTAACACAAAAGCGTGCTTAGCTCTATGTGCTTGTTTAGAATTAACAGAGAATTAGTGAGGTAGGCAGACAACACATTTAAATAACTTTCTTCTCTTTCTTCTGTAAGAACTTCTTCTGTTCAACAACTTAAAAAAACAACTTTCAAATAAGGCCAGGGGTGCTGAAGTGGCGAGTTAGATTCCAGATTTTTTTTTTTCCAGGCACTCAGTTTTGTAGGCTGTTGCACTTATCTTGCTATACAATGCCTGGCCAAATGGTTGACATTTCCGAAGGGTCGAATTACTGGGCTGCAGCGAGTAAAGCAAAACACCTACAGTATGAATATTTGAAATAGCTGTAATTGGGTTAAAAACTCTAACACATGATCAAAACCTGGAAGGATAGTGCTGAACCATTAACAGTGTGCATGACATGTGGTCAGAAAAATAGATCATGATTTCAGTTCACTTAAACACTTGTGATAAGACTTCACAGGATTGGAACTAAACAGCTGTGTGGCCATAAGAAAATCATTTGTTAGGGAGACTAATCAGAACAAAAAGCTTCGGTTTGTTAGGAGGCATAAAGACTGGACTTTAGAACAATTAAAAAACAAAACACGTGGTCTGGTTGACCCTGTCCCAAAGTGATGGGTACATAAGACTAATTCATCATGCATAATGGCCACTGTTCAAGATTCTGGAAGCAATGTTATGATCTGGGTTTGCTTCACTTGGTCAGGTGTAGGCTTAGCAACATTATGTGGCAATAAAATGAAGTGAGCTGACGATTTGAATGTACAGGTGGTCCTCGACTCTTGAACGAGCTCCGTCCCGCGAGCATGTTCGTAAGTCTGATTTGTTCTCAAGTCTGACAAAGTGAGTCTTATACGCCTTTCACACGAATATACAATGTAAAGCATACCAATCCACTTGACTAAATCTGTCCCCTTTCCCCACACTGCCATCATGTGGCCAAAAACCATAATCACGCCCAAGAAAATTCTCTCACACATGAAATATACAGTACCAGTGTCGTCTCTGCACCTTTAAATCGCGAGAGGAATCCCGGGCGCTATTTTGTCTCAGAGCTGTTTTCCACTGTATTGGGCTGTGTGTTAAGAATTTTAGGATTTGTAGGGAAATTAGGAGTCCATCAGGACAGCTTTACAGGACAGCCATTTCCTATCATTGTGGTTCCGAACTGATTCATTGAAATGAAGCAGATTCGGTGAAGCAGACTCATTTCTCTCGCACCTCCACACACACACATACAATATATCAAACACTGCACATTTTATACATACACTTTTTTCATACAACACTTGAAATATTGTGTATAATTGTAAATATTTGTATCTTGTGCACTGCAATGTATATTTTTTGTACAATACTTCCGTGATTGAACCGCGTTCCATTCGTATCTGTGGAAATTTGTAACTTGACTGTTCATGGGACTACCTGTACCTTTTGACCAGGTTAATAAAATTAAAGTTTTTCCATTGCCCGTTGGCACAGGTATACAGTATACAGGAAATCAATTATGACTGTTTTGGAAACATGAGGAATTATTTTTATACATGAACTGGCCATCATATTGTTTGCTGCAATCAAAGCTAAAGGCGATGGAATCACCTTTATAGATTTTTTTTCAGCCAGGCATTGTAGTAACATTCTGTGATCACAAGGTAGATACATCTAATAGAAGCAACCGGCAGACTGAAGTAAATCAGCCGACATAAAATACCCCCAAAACGCGTATTCTTTCCAATCATAATTAAAAAGGAACGACAGATATCACATGAAGTAATAAAGTAAAAGAGTGCAATATTTTATTTTAAGAGTCATGGAGAAAAAGTAAAAAATCCTTTCAAAGAATCGACGTAATTACATTAACAAATTACATTTACTTTACGTAACTGTCCACCCCCTGATACACAGAACGACACAAAACTCATTACTAAAAAGTACTGGGAACATGAATTAACCCTAAGAACCACTGGATGGTGCTGCAGAGGTCAACGTGAGAGGTGTGAGGTTTAAAACACTACCTGTGAGGGAGTGAAGCCGGACATCCTGAATGCAGAGAAGACCAGAGGCACCTCGGATTTTAGCAGCATCTCTACATAGTGAGCGGTGCAGGAGTAGAGAGGTGGAACGCCTGACTGAGCCATCTCCTCCGGCATGTGCACCTGAGGAAAATGTTTTATTAATCAGAAGGTTCACGTGTTACAGCTGTGAAAGTATCAGCATGAATACAACATATAAACCCAGAGTGCTGAACAAGAGTGGGTCATGTTGTATTATACAGTATACCCATTTGTCTTTCTGTCTCTGTCTGTCTGTCTGTCTGTCTGTGTGTGTCAATGCACTGGAGTTTTTACTTACTCAATGGCCTTGCAATTTTTTTTTATTTGATCAACCCCACTAATTAAAACTTTTCTGCAAATCTTGAATATTTTACTTCTAATTTGAGTAATTGGTGCTATATCACTGAAGGTGAAAATGAGTTACTGATACTAATAAGCAGAGCATTACAGTAGTTCTGTGGCTGTGGCGGAGTGAGGTATGAGAATAAGCATTTTTCATGCAGCGTTCGGAGAGAAGCCTACGCGTTTCATTATTATTGCTTCTACGCTCACGCTGCTGACAGTGACGCCAGGGTAGGGGGGGGAGACACGCTGCGTGAAGGATCGTGTTCCTATTTAGAGATTCGAATCGTGGTGTGAACTCTGTGCCTTCTCTCCTTATTCCCTCTCTCCGTCCTTTACACTTTCTGATTTGCATGCGCTCTCGCACCGGTGACACAGCAGTGCAGGGTTACAATCAGGTAGACAAACTCCACTTAGTGGAGCATTACTGTTCAACACACATGCTGAGATGCTTTTAGTTGAGTAGAGCATGAAGAGAGAGACAAAAATAACATTCTTACATTTCACATTTGTGGGGAAAAAGTAAATGAGAATGTTTTACATATAATCTGAAACAGAACCGCATTTACGAGGAGCTTGATGACCGAAGGTTTCGAAACGTGGCGCTGTTGTTTTTACAAATAAAAAATATTAAATGTTGGGCTTTAATAAATTAAAAAATCACATTATTTGTCAAACTGCAGTGGAATAAGAGAAATAAATCAGATCAGGACAGGAATTTTGCTTGCGATCAGGCTGCATCGTGGATTATTGTTCTATAACAGCACACCTCTAACTATTTTATTCCTTACAAGTCACACCACAAGAGGGACACAGCAGCTCATATACAGTATAAATGAGTTTAAAAAAATTAAACCTCCCTTGCACTGTTACTTCATTTCTGGGTTCCCCAAATGGACCAGAGGAAATTGAGAAAGAACAAAACAAAGACGAAAACGCTTGGATTAAGAAAGAGTGCAGCTACTTAATGGGAAAAGGGGATATGAAACAAGGAAAGGCGAGACTGTTGTGGAACTGAAACCAGGAAGCCAAAATAATGCTCTTGCTCATGTTTAGCCATGGCAGCAAAGGAGTTTTGGATAGAGTTACTTACAGATCTGTAGATTCGAGGCGGCCACAGGAAGGCTGAAGTCAATAGTCGTGAGAAACGCAGCAGAAGGGTGAGAGTGCGTCCAACGTCGCAACCCATGAGAAGAAAAATGGTAGACGACAGCCAGTCGTAGCCAGGGTAATCGCCCTTAAGATAACCTCACGCAGCAAGGGTCAAGGAAGTTAAAATTGTGTCTCATTCCTTCATGATGACTTA
The DNA here is from genome assembly GCA_011419295.1 of Clarias macrocephalus. Classification (NCBI taxonomy): domain Eukaryota; kingdom Metazoa; phylum Chordata; class Actinopteri; order Siluriformes; family Clariidae; genus Clarias; species Clarias macrocephalus. The sequence goes on along the minus strand of JAAGKR010002279.1, from coordinate 77,846 downwards.
GTCCTTTCCTTAATGTACAACACTTACTAAAGACTATCAAGGACAATTTTACAGGTCAAATAATAATGATACAGTATTTCCACATATTATATATATAGAAGCAGGATGTAGGATGCTAATCATTAAAGAGGCACCTAGTAAAGATTAGTTTAGTTTTTTTTCCCCCTTATAAGTGGGTCTTTAATGATTAAGTGATAAATGATTCCTGGTCTTAAGCTACCCCAAAGATCTATGGAGCTCATGAAGGTATCTAAAAATGACTGAGTAAGTGCATTCAAACACACCCAAACCGTCCGGATTGGAATCCATTTTCCAGAGACTTTTCTCAGTGACTTCACACACTTTTACTAAAGCTATGACTTAATCCAAACCAAAGCCATTACCCCAGAAAACAAGGAGGGAAAAAAAGCACTTCCATGATCCACAAGACCGTTAAAACACCCAAGCATGCAGTGAGTGACAGAGCTTAAACTTAGTTTAACACAGTAATGGAAGACCCTGTGGCGAGGATTGCAGACAGGTAAAGATTTTAAAACCAAAGCCTGCTGTGATTTGCTCCCTCTCTCTCTCAGACATACTTAATGCATTCTGTGAATGTTTTGCGGTAAACTACACAGATGTCTCGGTGAGCGCACCCACTACAAGCACAGACGATGCATTAACCATCTCCAAGCCGGATCTACGGTGTGTCAGTTCTTTAGGCAAGTATCACCTGCAAAACAACCAGCTCAGACTCAGGTGTGTTCATTTGACAGTGTTCATTCCCTCCTAACTCTAAAAGATTCAAGTGATTAAAACTCTTAAAATTCAACCAATGTGCCAACACAACACTGTCTCCTGTCATAAGTACATCTCCTGTCATCATCTGATCCATGCGTCTGTCTACAACACTACAATAGACCCATTGCAGTTCACCTACCACCAAAAACAATGCAGTTTCCACCAAACAGAATGTCCTCAGTCACCTAGAACAATGCGATAACAATGTGAGAATGTTCCACACTCAAGACTGGACACTAAGTTCAAAAACTGGGCCTAGCAGAATCCCTGTGCATATTTCTGAGTGCTCGAAAACAGGTGGGTGAGGTGGCGCAAACTGTCCCTCTCCACTAACTACCAGTGCACGTGCTCCACAGGGATGTGTACTAAACCCTCGGCATGAATCCCTGCTTAAGACCCCAATGTCATTTTTAAACTTCTTTCAAACAACCATGACACGGCATAACAACTTCTGAAGCAATGTGGAGAAAATAAAGAACTGATCATAAATTACAGGAAGCAGACAAGAACACAAAATGTTTTTTTTTTTTTTTTTTTTTTAAACTGGAACAGCAGTGGAAAGAATTAAGAGCTTCAAATTGGTTGGGGTTCATATCTGTGAGGATACCAGTTGGCCCTCTCACATTAGAGCTGTGGTGAAGAAGGTACTACTGAAGAACTACTGAACATTTCTACCATCTACGAGGGCTGAGAAGGTTTGGCACGAACCCTGCAGTCCTCAGGTCTTTTGACAAGGGCACCATTCAGTGCATCCTGACCAGCAACGTTACTTGTTGGTTTGTGAACTGAACTGCAGAGAGTTGTACGAATGTCCCTGGTGAAGTAAGTGTCCCTCCCTCCAAGAGAGACTCTGAGGACCATAAAAGATTCTTGCCACCTGAGCTACAATAATTTTTCACTACTCCCTTCAGGTAGATGATACAGCAGCATCAGGTCATGTGCCAGCAAATCCAGAAACAGTTTTTCTCCCACAGGCCATTTGCTATTAATACTGCTTATTAATAACCAATCACAGCAGTAAAGGACACTTAAATTTTTAATAAATGCTCAGGTCTGCTATGGTGTGTCATTAAACAGACTGCTGAGAAACCCACTGTTTAGTTGACATAGTAGTGACATACAGTCGTGGCCAAAAGTTTTGAGAATTACATAAATATTGGAAATTGGAAAAGTTGCTGCTAAAGTTTTTATAATAGCAATTTGCATATACTCCAGAATGTTATGAAGAGTGATCAGATGAATTGCATAGTCCTTATTTGCCATGAAAATGAACTTAATCCCGAAAAAAACTTTCCACTGCATTTCATTGCTGTCATTAAAGGCCCTGCTGAGATCATTTCAGTAATCGTCTTGTTAACTCAGGTGAGAATGTTGCCGAGCACAAGGCTGGAGACCATTATGTCAGGCTGATTGGGTTAAAATGGCAGTGTGGGTTTTAAAACATTGTGCAACATTCTAATTCTGGTTTACACATTTTTAATTTTAAAGTACCCCCTCATTCTTCAAACATGCACCTTCTGCACCTGGGTATCACTGTGGAAATATACACCGATCAGCCATAATATTAAAACGCAATTCTATGGGTTTCCATTGTGTCATCGAGCACCTCTGACCTGTCACAGCACGACTCCACAAGACCTGGGGCCGTGCTATGGTGTCTAGTACTAGAACATTAGCAGCAGATCCTTTGCATGCATAGCACATCCAAGGGACACGCAATCATATTGGGTTTTGTAGGCCTGGTCAGCAGCCTTGTGCTGTTTGCCTCTCCCAAAAATTGTGCGTGTAACAATTTTTGCTAAATTGGCTTATCTGTGGGATCAGACAAGATAGATTGACCTTTGGTCACTGCAGGCATGATGCCCATGATCCTCTCACCAGTTTACTGGTATATAACTAATCATCAATGTTAATGTTATGGCTGATTGATATACATTTTGATATAAACACCCTGAAAGCTTGGGCATTGCTTCAGTTTTCAATTTGACGTTGATGCTGTAGCTTTGTACCCAAGATCTTCTGCCGTTTTAAGGATGTCCCGTGCTTTTCATTTCACAACATTTGTTCACAATTTGCTCATCTTGTAACCAGAAAGTGTTCACTTCTGTCTTCCCGAATATTGTAATGATTCACAATCCCATTATACGGTGTAACCCATACATAGTTGTGCTTTCTTCCTTGCGACATCAAACCATTTTCCTTGGTTACATTACTGGTTTCAACCTGACAAAGCACTGATGAGAAACATCATGTCTGCTTATCAGCTTCAAAACTCCCAAACTCAACAGCCTCTGACTGAAGTGTGATAATTGGGCTGCATGTAAGAGCAACAGGCACAAACAGTTTTCGTCCAGTACATTGTAGTCAATATAATAAATGAATCAAAAGAATAAAAAAGCATGCTTTTCTGTCAAGTGGTTCACATGTTCTATCCTCTTATTACTACTCTACTCTCTTATTAGTCTTTTCTTAGTTCTACTTGTAAAACAGGCCCAAGATGTTCTAGACATTAAATTTGATGATTGCCCCAAATTTGCATGAAGAGGTACATAAAAAAAGAAAAAGGTACAATTCCAGATGGTGGTCATTCCAATAGGATGTATAAATTAAACAAAATAATTCCAGTGTACAAGACCATTGTCAAGCCAAGTCTAAGGCAAGATCAGAAACAAAAACGTAAAAAAAAAAATAAAAAAACCTTTCTCAAGGCCAAGCCTTTATTTCAACTGTTAGACCGGCTTCCAGAAGCAGAAATTATTTCTTGTTGTACGTTGTGTATCGAAACAAACTGTTTTTACAAACTCTCTTACAAGAGTAAGGCTATATTTAGAGAAAAAAATAAGCCTTTATTTTACCTTCTCACCATGTCCCACCATCACGTTAATGTTTAATCTCACCTTCATACTGAGGATTAGTACCAGGACCATACATGGTGAGACTAATGGCCACCATGTATGGCTACATGCACAGTACACTTGCCCATCTTATCTATAGACTGTATATAAGATGGACAGAATAGTACATTTGATTCCCAGTGTGTCTTTTCAAAGACAAAAGATGTGCAAATAAAAGTTTGCCATATTGCTTACACTTGCATATTTTCGCACCGTAGGCGACGGAAATCTCAGGGCTGCCGACTTCTATATGGAAAGTCAAAACATTCCAGACAGCAGGTAAAAAGCATTTCTTATCTGGTAACCATAGTGACAGCTGAGCTCAGCACAGCTATTGCTTATCCAATATGAACGGAACTGTCAATTTAAACGCATAGGCTACATATATAAAATAGAAAATATTTCACCATAAATAAATGCGAGTGTTATCAAAAGCATAAAAAATAGGCCACTTACTGGGGGAAGAAAAAAAAAAATCCAGTGAAGAATAAAAGTTTACTGCAGAGCAAGGCCAAAAGTTTTAAGACAAAAGTGAAATTCAATGTTTAATGACATCATTTTAAAAAATAATAATGACAAGAAAAGTTTGTTATTTTATGCAATTAAACTGCTATACAACTATCACTATTTAGTCATTTATTCTACAAAACCCGTAATGACTTGTGCCCTGCGATTGGTGTATCCTGCCTTGTGTCCAGAGTTCCCTGGATTTGGCTCTAGTTTTTCTCAAATCTGACATTTTGTTACTGTATCCAGGCAGCTTTAAACAAAAATCCCCTTTTTACCATTGTATCACACGTTTAGTCATACACATGTAACTCTGCCTGGGAAGTCATAGTATAATATGAGGAAATATTTATTGTAAATCATCATTATATCATATCGTATCAAACAACATCTCTTTAACTTCTTAAAGTAGCATACCTTTTTTAAAAAAGAAAAAAAAGAAAAAAAAAAGAAAAAAACTCAGCACACAAAGTCGTTTCGAATGGTCATATGTTAGATAGATATACTGCAAGAGACACCCAGACTGAAGCATAAGGAAAAAGGATACAGAGATCAGACTGGATTGTGATGCGCTGATGAGACAGAAACTCCTGACAGTGTTTGATAAGAAGACAGAGATCCTGCTCTGAATCCTCTCTCACTAACTTCAGCAGGGAGCCATACCTAAAGAGACATACACGTTGACGTTAGAAGCTATAAAATAACACTAGGCTTAAAAAAAAAAAAAAAGTATAACAAATGTTCTAAATGAAATAGTACACCTTATACTGTATATTCAAGTGTAGTAAATCACTACAGTGACTGCTGGTACAGAAAAATAATGAGCAGATTAGCATCATGAAGCTGATGTTTTATTCCTTTTATGTTCTTTAAAGCAGCCATAAACAACAATATCAACAACAACAAAAAACATTTTCATGTTGGTGAGAAAATGAAGTGTAAAGCCCTCCTCTCATCAGTAGAAATAAATCGCCCTCATGGTTTATACTGCTTTATCCTATATTCAGGGTACGGCGGGGGGGCCTGGAGCCTATCCCAGGAGACTTCGGGTACAAGGCAGGGTACACCCTGGACAGGGTGCCAAACCATAGCAGGGTACTCACACACGCTCATTCATACACTATGGGGAATTTGGGAGCGGCAATTATCCTTATCTACATGTCTTTGGACCGGAAAAAACACACGAAGCAAGGGGAGAACATGCAAACTCCATGCACACAGATGCGGGAATCAAACCTGGACCCTGGAGGTGCAAGGCGACAGTGCTAACCACTAAGCCGACGTGCCACCAGAAGTAATAAACAAATAAAGAAATAGATAAGTTAAATTAATTTTAATGATTATATAACAAGCATTAAATAATAAACTAGTATTAATTAACATTAATATTGAAGATATTAGAGATAGAACTATAATTTTGAACATTGTGACCAATCAGAACTGACAATCTAACACCACTATGGTATAAATACAAAGTAATGAATAGTCATGACCTCAATTGTGCACTCTACAGATAGAGAGTTAGAATTTTACTTTTTTTTTTTTTTAAAGAAAATGACCAAATAAGTTCACCGTAGGTTTAATTACGTGGTGAAAAGCAATGTATTACAGCACAAGCCTGCTGTAAGGAATTTGTGATTATCTCCTTGCTCAGGAAGAAAACAGCAGATTTTCCTCCTGGGGCTGAAATACCAACCTTAGAGTCAGGCTGATGCCCAGCTGTTCCATGGGCGTCAGATTGCGAGCCTTTATGTCGTGATCCACAACTATAAAAGACACAGTAAAGACAAATTAATGCACATTTATGGTGCTATCTACGCCAGCCATGCATGCCACTCTCAATAGCTGAGACGGTAACAATGCTCGGCTGACAGGACGATCATCAGCGCTTTTCCGCAGCGCCGAATTCTACAGTCAGCCGGGCGACGGCAATTCATCACTGCTAAGCGTGGTCTTAATTGGTTAAATGCCCTTGGTGAGAGGGAAATGAGCCCTAAGATGTGATTATGAAGCCACTCCTCTGTCCTCATTAATATTAGAATGATGGCAGGAGTGTAATGATGACATGATGCAGATAAATACGTTTATCTCACAGCAGTCAGTCTTTAAACAGCCAGTGGTCCAGATAACAGGAGAGTATTTCTTAAAGCTGGGGTAAGTGAATTTACAGACATGTGGCTGGTTAATGTGTATTACTAATAAGAAATGAAGGAAATACCAATAACTAGCTGGGTTAAAAGGAATGCATAAAAAAGTATTGTACAGTAATATTGTAGGCAATCTGTGGCATAAATGTGAATTAAAACTAAACAATAAGTTAGTGGGATATATATTGCGGCAAAAAAATAAACAGAACCCTTAGTCCCGGTTTGACTTGAATGTATATAGGACGTGTAAGTGTTCCCTTATTTGTTTTGGAGCAGTATATAACATCCAATTAATACATTATGATTACGTTATAAGGCATGACAACAATGGTATATTTATGCATGAAAATGTATTGCTTACAGCGCCTTTTGAAAATTCTTAACAGAATAAGCTGTGATTATAACACATTAAGATTCAGCTCCAGTCTGCTTGCTTGGAGCATTGTACTGTATTTAGTCATACCTACTATAATTATCCTCGTGTTAAAAAATCAGGATTGGTCTCTAGCAACAATGTTTTCAAATATTTATTGAAATGCCTTATAAACACATATCGCATCATGGGATTTTATTTACTGTATAGCTTACTGCAACCATGATCTTTTTAGAAATGGTTGCCCAACAGAAGTTTCACGGAAAAAGGAACTTTTTCTACTTTTACACTATTTACGAGCTGTACGAAAATGGCCAATCTTTAAGACTTTTTGAAAAATATGTTGTGCTTGTACAGTACATTATTTAGATACTGTTATCTCTCTTTAAGTTAAGTTTTTAAGCTAAGTCTTTATTTGTCACATACATATTATTGCACAGTGAAATTCTGTCTTCGCATATCCCAGTGTAACTGGGGTCAGAGCAGATAGGGTTAAGAGCTTTGCTCAAGGGCCCAACAGCTGGCTGATCTGAGTCTCGAACCGTCAACCTTCTGATCAATAATTCAGGGCCTTAACACACTGATTCACCACTGCCCCTATAGACAGGCCACAGCCTCTGTCTGCATTAACGTGTTGGAGAATACGGGCATTCTGGTTCTCAGCATGAGCAAAACATCTAAACTTGAGGTAGAGGAGCTATAACAGAAGACCACATCATGGGTAGGTAGGTAGGTAGGTAGGTATACAGACTCTTAGAAAAAATATGGCCGATACTTTATTTAATACTGACCTTTGTATTCTGCAGGTGGGAAGAAGCAGTGAGGTGGAGATGATGAGAGGTGCAGCACTGCCCTGTCCAAAAGATCGGCTAACACTACGAAAAACGACACACCATGCACAGCAAACAGATATTCAAAAAAAATAATCGAATGTTCTTATAATTTTTTTTATTAAAATTTGGTCAAGATTCCTTGTAAGAATTTAATATAAACTATATAAAAACTTTATAAATAAAGGTCTTATAATGTGTTAACGTGCTGTAATGCAAGTGTTATTACTTATTAGAATGCTATGTGCTTCAAGACAATTTAAAAATTCAGATTAAAGTTCCAGATTAAAAATTCAGCTACTAGTTCCAGATTCTGGAACTAGAACAATTACGGATATAAACATGAGGGCATCTTATAATTTATAAAGAGGACAGGACTGAGGTCACAGCCCTGTAGAACACCGTGTGGATTTGTACTGTGTTTGTGCAGTCTAAATCCATCTTAAGATACAAATACAATTTCATCTGTCTTTTAATGGAACAAGCTGGTTGGAAGATTAAAAAAGGGAGACGAAAACAAATGAGGCAGAACATGGTTGAAAATAGGACATTCCTGAAATTTGACTGTTTTTAATCATAGTGACACGAAATAAAGTACTTCACGTTATACATTTCAAGGACACAGATCTCATCCAATTTCAAGCTATGTTCAAGTCATACTGGGACTTTTGATTGTGCAGAATAACAGAAAACGGTCATGAGAGTAAAACCTCCTTGTATTTTCTCTATATAATCCCCTGCTACACTAATGCACTTACGTATCCCGAGATATCACTAGTGCTTGGATACCATCAAGGTAGAAAGTTTTCTCAGTACACTAGAGCTATGATCTATGCCTGTTTCACTTTTGAAATACCCGCCTCCCAGGAACCCCTTTAATACCCCAAACATGTGGAAATTGCTTGAAGTGAGGTCAGGACTGTACAGGGGATGTGGCAATAACTCCTAGCTCAGCTTCTGTAAAGTGCAAGTGGTGCAACGGGGAGAATGAGGCCAGTGTTTCAGACTAAAAACAGGCAGGTGCACTGAGAAATGTTTCTATTATGATGGTATTCAAGGACTAGGAAAAATCGTTTTTCTTACTTTTTACTCTGATAACTGTGTTCCGTTATTCTGCACAATCTAAAGTCCTGGTTTGACCTTAATTATTTATACAGTTCGTGATTTCTGTCCAAGCTGTTAAACCCATTCTGCTTTAAGTGCTGTATGTATCCTCAGTGCATAGATGTCACTGCTTACCACTTCCTGTGAGGACGCTGGATTTGGTGATAAGGGCCTTGCACAAGTGTCTCCTGCAGCTGTCCATCCAGTTTTCGTCCCTCTCGCCATTTTTAGAAGATGTCAGGAAAGCGCTGACCTCAGAGTCTGTAGAGATACACAAACAACATGAAACATGCTTTATTTTCTTCTCAAATATTCATGAATTTCTTATGAAATTCAAAACTCATCTTGGCTTAGGAAGGGTACAAGTCTACACTTAATCAACTGAGTGTGACCTTTGATAAGACTAGAAATGCCATGCTCTTTGCCTTACAAATGTTTTGCCAGACAAACACAATAAATCAGGGTCATTATGCTCGGGAGCAGGCTTGCTTCACAGATCTTTGGTCATGTAATGGTGTGACAGCTTTTACTTTGAAATGTGGTGACCTGACAGTATACAAGAGAGGAAGCTCAACATGAAGCAATATTTCAGTAAATATATTACTACAATCTCTGTAATAATAAATACAATCCTTTGGATATGTAACTCAGAGATGACGATACACTGATCTACATTCTTTCAATCATTTTAAATTAGTGTAAGGTTTCTCTTTTCAAAGGGGGAAAAAATTACATTAATATATAAATGTGACTCCACAGAGCCATATCAAATGCATGGCTGGTTTTATTCTTTTATGAGGATTTAATACCAATTAAACAAAGCTTACCAGAGAATTAAAAGTGACAACTTAGCAATTATGAGTCTGGACTTGGTGATTATTTTAAAGCCCTATTTGAATCCCAGGATGGAGGATTAAGTTCTCAGATGGTTGTGAGGTGAATTGTAATCACAATAAATAAATACACCGATGAGGCTTGTCCTTTCGATCTGACCCCAGGTAGTCTAATGAAATATGCCTGCTCGGAAAAGATGTATTCGGCTTATATTTAACGTCAAAGGATCACAATAAAATGTCTGATAATTTTAATGGCTGAATGTTTACACAAAGATTAAAATATTTATTTAGATAAGCAATTTATATAATATGACAAATCCCCTTAAAATAAATGTGGTTAAAAAAAGGAGGTTTTATTAACATGCGAATTTTTCATGAGCATTTCCAAAATGACTAGGGGTTATTATACTTTGTTGAGGGAGAAACAATGCTGACACAAAGTTTAAAGAAAGAAAGAAAAAAAAAAGCTTTTGAGCAAATTGCAACAGATTCTGCAAAGAAGATATGTAAGTGGCACTAAACGCTTTTTAATCATAGTAGAATTCACTCAGGGTGGCAGTTTGAAATATGGCGATTATGTTTTTGCATAAATTATATACATTAATCTTTGGCAATACTACTGTACTAGTTTTATGCATTACCTCAAGTCATGCACATGTTTTAAACCAAAACATAACTTTTCTATGTCTGTTTCATATTTATTTTGTACTTTTTCAGTCTCAGAAGGCATCTAACATGTATTATTCCTTTGAGGTAAGATTTTGACTCAAGAACTTTGCAGCCGGATTTCTTAAACCTGAAGGGGCTGACTAGGGCGCATTTCCTACTAACAAACCTTGGTAAAGGAACCTTTTTTATATATACTGTTTTATCGAATCTTGTGCACAGCAACAGTCAAACAATCAATTCACAGTCTAGAGGATATTTTAGCAGATGACTTAGAGCATACAGTACATGCAGAAAGATGCTAGAAATTAAAAAGAGATTAAGTGAACAGAAAGTATGTTCTTTTAGAGATTACATTATTTACAAAAGGGCTAGAGTGGGGAAAAAGCAATGAGTGGAAAACTGTGTGGAAAGGTTTTAGTCTCAAAATGCTGTTCATGGTGGTGGATGTGGAACCCTATGCTTAGACTGTTATGTGCGGAAATCCCAACAGATTAGAGGTCATGTTACTTAAAATATTCAAACCAGTCCATCTTACACCAACAACTATGCCAAGCTCACTGAGAACTTATTTCTTATTGTTGATGTGGAGCTCTTTATTTGCAGTTATAACTTTTGAACAAAACCACAGACAAAACAACTTAATTAGACTAAACAAAGAGAAATGAGAGGAAAATCTCTCTTGAGACCCGAATGTCCTCAAAAGAAGCTTGAGATTTTCACCACGCTACATTGTCCAGATATTTTTGTACGATTCTCATATGAAGACCATTAAGTATAATTCTTTTGCAAAACGTCTTTCTGTTTGAAGTCATTAAGTTTATAGTTATCAGCTGCTAATATAGAAAAACAGTGAGGAGAAAATGGAGTGCACACAACAGTACAGGTTGTCCAGATTAAAGGAGGCTACGATTGATGAAGAGACCAGTGTTTAGCCAGCAGCTTCATACCTTGCTTTGTCCAGGAGGCCTTGGGCATTTCGAGGGTATAACACGAGGGCACAGGGTAAGATGAGAAGAGCAGCCATGGGTATGGCTCATTCCCCTGAAAGTGAAATGCACAACAGTTAAATACAAGTAAAAGCACTGCCATGGATCAAATTAGGGAACCGAGTAAATAAAGAGAAAACCGTTTATACGAAATATAGCAGGGAGAAGAATGTATGGTTCAACATCCAATTTAGCTAATATTAGAAGAAATGAGTACTTGAACCTTCTCTAGCGCTCTCGGAGGAAGGCTTCTTTCAGTCGGGCCACCGATCACATTCATCCGAACCAAGAGGTGGTTTCTCTCGACAGACAGGCCATCAATGACAAACTCACTGCAGAAAAGTACAGGTGAAACATTATGTATTATTTTAAAAATGATGTAACATCTGGTTACTATTAACTGACACCTTTACTTAGCAAACTGTTCATTGACGGGAAATAAAGAAGAAATAAAACCTTCAATTAGGCACAAGTCATTAACATTGGTAACAAATCTCATACTGTATATTTGGACAATTTAATTCAATTCAATTAAAGGAACCTTCTGGACAGAAATCTTCCCTTACACCTGCTTGTAGCTTGCTTCTGTGGTTGTACACTGGGGTTAGAACTCTAATGTAGAGTACGTTTAAGAAAGTCTTAACTGAAGGATCAGTCAGATGCTGGTGTGCTACGTGCTGACAAAAGAATTAGTTCCAGCTAACAAGTTAACTTTTCCTTACCTATGTCATGAACTTTGGTCCATTTCTATAGAACACAGTGCGTCATAAAGTGTAAACAAGCCCATTTCTGATGAACTTACACTACCAGGTTTCCAGTTAGCACTGTTTTCCATTATATGATTATGGGATAAAATATGCAAGCTTCCTTTTTGCTGGCCACAATGACGTCCTAATTGAAGAAGTTTAGTCATTGAGCCTTTAAATGCCTCTTTGCCTATTGACTACATCTGTAAAAAAAAAATTCAATAATAATAAAAAAAAAAATAGGACCATTGGATAAATTATGATTATTTTCTTTGTTTAAATCTCTCCTTAAGGCTGTCCAAGGATCGCAAGGGTGTAGCACATACTCTTGGCCTGGTGAAGATTCAATAACGTTGTCCTTCTGACTCTGAATAAGGACGTCTGAAAGTTTATACTGAGACTCCAGGAGCAGGAGGGAGTCCAGATTACAGCAAACTGCGCTCAGAAGTCTAAAGGAGGAAATAAGGGAGAGGTTGATCAATTCAATAGAAATGCATGTGTTGATCTTTAGGGTCATATCGCTGCTAAAATTGTGCAGAAACAAGACCGTTGTGCGGCTTTATAGATACAAATCAAAGCCAAAGTAGTACTTACTGTACAAATGCGCTTTGTTCATCAAACGGATACACATAAGTGGTAGATCAGTGAAATGATAAAAGCCTGGACTTTTGTTTTGAGGATGTTTTTTGATAAGTGGAGAGGAATCTGAAAGTGGAGGATCCGAGGAACTCTGAGTGTGTGTGTGTGTGTGTGTGTGTGTGTGTGTGTGTGTGTGTGTGTGTGTGTGTGTGTGTACAGTAGGTGGGTGGAGGGTGCAGAACGGTGCTGGTGTAACTATGATGAGACTCTGATTTCTCTCTTTAATGGATTCTAACGATGGTACTGAAGCTTGATTGGAGAGGATTCTCCACATCCTCAAAAAATAAAGCTAAATCAAAGCAAAATCCTGCAAACTAAAGCATGAATATGACATACATACTGTACATACAGTTAGTTCTGACCAAGAAATCTGATCAGCCAAGAGGCATTCCATGAGAGATGACAATAGACAGGAACAAGACTTGGATGTTTAACTATATGTATTTTCCCGCAGTGCTGGATCACAAATCCCTTACTAACGCTGGATCAAAAGCACTACTTAGTGTGTGGAACAAGGGATGCTAACTTTCACCCAACATAACTCACCAGCTTCACATTTAACGTTATTCTAGATTCAACCCTGGAACTCGGAAGTTAACTGATTTGATTCTCAGGATTGTCCACCACCTTCATGGTTTATTCTTCTCACCTTTTGGCTACACAGTAAGCCGGTAAGAATTTAAAAATACTTTCACTCCTGTTAATTGCACTAACCAACAGTCGCTAACTGTCTGTCACCAGCTCTGTCAGTCTCGTTTAATTAGTTCTGCAAGTTGTGGATAAGTCTTGACCGAGCGAAATAACTCATTAAATTTAACAAACTAATCATAATACTGTATGTCAATGACGTATATAGTTTGTGGAACTGTATCACGCTTGAGGTCATGCTGTTGTGCTGAATATCAGCACGGCTGGGACATGGCCGTGGGCATGAGAGCAGGTGGCCTACACTCTATGAAACATATTTATTACTGCTCTTTATAAAAAAAATTTTGCCGTTCATATAATTACATCATCAAACAGATGCCTTATCTTAGATAACAACCTTATGACACAGAAACCCGCAAACGTTGGGGCCACTCACTTTTCTATACGCAATGTTTTTCAGAAGGATGGATCTCTGTGGAAGGAGTTTGTGGATCATTCATTAACAAAAAATAAATTCATACCTGAACAAGAACAGAGAAACAAATAAAATAAATAAATAAATAAATGTTTAGACCCTAGTGTTATTTGGGATTTACTGCGTTCTTCTATAACCTGTAAAGCTGTAAGTACTCTTATATATTAAAAACCATGAAGGTTTCAGTAGACTCCAAGTGAATGTATATTGCATAAAGCAATTTCATACTCATAATACTCAGGTCCTGATTTAATAAAGGTGTGCATACATAAAACATATCCACATTTTCCCCAAAATGTGCAAATTGATTTACTAATGGAGTTCATAAAGGGTTGTTCTTTCTTACAAGTTTCCTGTAAGAATGTTTTTATGTATTTATCTATTTATTTATTTTTGAATAATTGCCCATATAAAATATGAGAACTGGTACATAAAGGTGCCAAATTCAGGGTGATTTGATTTTTTTATTTACTTATGTATTTATTTATATGTACTTAACTATAGCCTGGAAGTCCTGTTAAGAATGAGAAGTTTATATGCCTAAGGATCATTTATTTAACAGTGCCAACAGCACTTAAATAGATTGTGGGCCTCATCAAAACATATTGTACACTAATTTATTTTGCATTGTTTTTTCCACTTATTCTGCAGCCTTCCAATTCTTTAGGTACATCTTGCTATTACTGGGTTGGATCCCTTTTACTGCCTTAATTCTTCATGGCATAGATTCAACAAGGTGCTGAAAACCTCTCTCAGCGATTTTGTCATGACAGCATCACGCAGTTGCTGCAGATTTCTCAGCTGCGCATGCATGATGCAAATCTCTTATTCCACCACATCCCAAAAGGTGCTCTATTGGATTGAGATCTGATAACTGCAGAGGCCACTGGAGTACAGTGAACGCATTGGCATGTTCAAGAAACCAGTTTGAAATGATTTCAGCTTTGTGAAATGGTCCATTATCCTGCAGCAAGTTACCATCATGGGTATGACGGGTACACTGGTCATAAATGGTTGGACATGGTCAGCAACAATACTCAGGGAGCCATCGGCATTTAAACACAGTTCAGTTGGTACCCAAAATGTGTGAGGAGCCCAAAGTGTGCCATGTAAAAATAAGCACCACACCATTACATCACACCCAGCTTGGATCTAGCTTTCATGTAGTTTACACCAAATTGTGTAATCCAAATGTTGCAGTGGAAAGACCAGGCAACATTTTTCTCATCGTCTATTGTCCAATTTTGATGAGGCTATACAAATTGTAGCCTCAGTTTCCAGTTCTTAGCTGACAGGAGTGGCCTTCTGCTGCTGTAGCAGCTTAAAGGGTTGATGTGTTGTGCCTTCAGAGATACTCTTTGGAATACCTCATTTGTTCTAGTTGCCGTTGCCTCTGAGTTATCGTTGTCTTTCTATTTCAGACTATTTTCTTTCTATTTTAGACTCAGGTCAGTCTGGCCGGTCTCCTCTGGCATCAACAAGGCATTTTCACCCAGAGAACTAATGCTCACTGGATATTTTCACTTTTCCAGACTATTCTCTGTAAACCCTATATATGGTTGTGCATGAAAATCCCAGTAGACCAGCAATTTCAGTAAAAGTCAAACCATCCCGTCTGGCAGCAACAACCATGGCACGTTCAAAGTCACTTAAATCGCCTTTCTTCCCCGTTCTGATGCTCGGTTTGAACTTCAGCAGACTGTCTTGACCATGTCTACCGTACATGCCTTAATGCACTGAGTTGCTGCCATTGTATTGGCTATTTAGATATTTGCTTAAAACTGCAGTTGAACAAGTGTACCAAATGAAGTAGCTAGTGAGTTTAAAGTGTGAGCATGTAGCAAAATTGTGAGTCAGTTTGACATTTTCTTTAGTAGATAGAGAGACTTAGCCTGGCTTTGAGGAAGACACAGAAGACTTAGCTTATTTGCATAATGATTTTAACCCTACTCTGCGTTTAATTTAATTATTTATTGGAAATGATCCGGAACTTGCTCACTTTTGCATTCAAATTTTCTCCCTTTGAACATGCAAATGAGCACGAGTTATTTGGCATCTTAGTAAACTGGCATCAGAATGAAAGCAGGGTGTACTAGTCCTTTGATGTCTTTGTTTAACATGTATTGATTTAAGTCATCCTCATTATTTGCTCTGAGCTATCCATCTTTTCAAATCTAAATACCAGATTCACTTTCTTGTCACAGATTACTCATAAATTCGATGGATAGGGTGAGAAAAATGAGTGAATGAACCTCCTCTCAATTCAACCAAATGCTGAATCGATGCATTTTAAATGATAAACTAAAAGCTTTCTGCAGGTGTGCATGTTTTGATGTCTTTCATATAAGCTGCATAATCACACCGTTTATTTGATAGCCCTTGTCCTCAATAGCTTAAACCTCCTCTAAGTCTTACTAACGCTCAATATAAGAAACTCAGCAAACAACAACCTGTTTTTACATTCACTCCTTTCAGAGGAATGTTATGTTGATGTGTGGGAGGGAAAAGTATATCGCTGTGAGTGATGATGAATATCTGCGAGGCGGATTTAGACCCGACACCTCCAGTGTAATGACACATTCAGTCACTGAGTCAGACGTGATGGGTGGGATCCAACCCTGCGAGCCCTTTACCAGCCTACAGCTTCCTTATGTGTGACTGTATTCATGTTTCAAATTACAGCTATCTGGATTATTTTAAAAGATAAGGAAGCGCATTCATGCATAGTTTTGGCTGTGTGAATATGTGACAAGAGATGAAGCAATGATATCCTGTATCTCTGTATTCAAAGACTTAACAAATGCAGACAATAAACAGACATGCTAACTTTTTTGAGAGGCTAAAATTTTTTGAAAAGGTTAAGACCAGGTTAATTCCTGGCTTGATACACACTTATTCTCTGGTGTGTACCACCTCATTCATGAATTTAAGCTAAGCAACTAAGCTTTAAACCTAAACGCTCCTTCTGGATTGTGATAAGAAAGAGATAAAGGGACTTTATTGTCATTGTAGTGATAAAATGGAATTTGTTTGGTAGCTCGCAGAGACCAGCAGCAATAAAGAAAACGTAGAATTAAACAAAAGATAATTGCACTAAGATATAAATATAACAACATATCAGAAATATGGTTCTTGTCAGAAATAGGGAAGTATTGCACAAATTCTCATAAAATGGAAATAAATACAATGGTAATCACCATTAGCCTCCACGGTCCCTAGTTCAACAACAGAGGTTCCTAGATGGATGGATGGGATTGCACAAATTATACTAATACCGCTCTTGATTACCTACCCCTGATCTCTGGTTCTGACCAGTCGTAATACCCAAAGCACTTAAAGCTACAACCTCCTTCTAAATAAGTTAAACCTACAGTACCTGAGGTAATTTGCACTGCTTCTGGGGTGGCTGTTAACCTCTTACTAAGGGGCTAACATCACTTTTTCCTCAGGAAGCCAAACACTCATTCTCAGTGGTAAACACTACTTCAGGTAAAGCCAAACCCTGGCATCAAAGACCCCTTATACTGTAGGAGGCTGAACACTCCTTCTAAAGTGAGTTATCCTTGTTCTGGAGAATTCAAACCTTCCTTAAGAGGAAGCAAAAACCTTCAGATTCTGGAAAGGCTTAATCCCTCATCTGGGTTATCTTCAGTCATTCAGGGGAAGCTAAATCATTCTTCTGGGGAAGACTCATCCCGTTCTGCGTTATCTTCATTCTGAGGAAGAAAGCTTACCTCACTGTTGTTATACTCCTTTATTGAGAAAAAGCCTGGGGTGAACGTAAGTCATGGGTGGTTAACAGTCCTTCTGGAGTGGCTGTATACTCATTGGAGGGGTGGGGTGTCGGCCACAACACTTTTGGAATTGCCAAGTCCCCTTTTTTGGGTTGGCCAAATACTACTTCCTGATGAACAATTCATCTAATGGGAACTCAGTAATTCTTCTAGGCTGAACAGTGTTGGTTAGGTTAGATGAGGTTATGCCAAGTCAAGTACACCCAACAACTCCGTCTGCAGAGGCTAACAACTCATTTTAGCATGGCTAAACACAGTCCTTCTCAGGTGGCTAAGCACTGTACTGTGCGGGCTAAACCCTATTTTTCTGTAGTGGTTAACCACTCCCTCCATACTAGTAAAACACTTATTGTGAGACGGCCAGGGTGGTTATTGAATATTTTCTATTTGTGTTGGTTAGCTAAAGGGTTTTTAGGTGGCTACAACTCTTGGGATTTATTTGAGAGGCTAACTCAGAAGTACCTCTCCCTACTTCTGAGAGACTCATCGTTCTTGAGGGAAGGTTTAACATTCCACGTAGGCTGGATGAACTCTCCATCTGGGATTCTCAGGATACCACTTTCATGATACTAAGCACTTCTTCTCGAGAGATATAGATCACCCCTTGCAAAAGTAATAACAGCCCTTTTGGGGAAATAACACCTCATGAGGGTGCTATGCTGTGCCATGATCAGTAGTGCAAAAACATGCACTGTAGTTGGAAATCCTTTCAAGATTTCAAGGGATTCTCAATTATAGAAGGCCGAATTGCAAGTAAAGCAATAATGTTTCAAAAGGCACAAAAGCAAACAATAGCACAACACATCACATCACACACACACGCCCACACCATTCATTAAACATCTCACCCAGCAAAGGAACTCCGATCTCAGAACATAACACCCTTGCTGTCAAATTAACACTTTGCAGAAGTGCCATGTGCCTCGCTGTAGGAGGGTGGAAAAAGAGGGTGCATAAAAATAAAAAAAAAAGGCCACAAGGATTCTGCCCACCGCGGTGGAGTTTAATAGGGGTACATCACATTTATAAATGCGTAGGTGCAACATGCTGTACCTCTAAATGATTTGAGTCTGTAGACACCCATAGCCATGGTTTATGAGGCAATAAATGTGGAAGACCATGGTATATGGTATATGGTAAAACATTAATACACTCTTTATTGATATAAATAACTTCTGCTCCAGCTCTAATTAGATCTGCAGTCAAAGACGAATGAGCTTTAGCAGCAGCAGACACTCCAAGGAAATAGGTTTTCTCAACTTTCCTTTAAATCAACACAGGTCAGTTTTACAGCCTTTCCTAACGCTGATCGTCCTAATGTGAAATCCCGTTATCTGACATAATCATAGCATAGCAAACACTGAGAGATAAATCAGGCTCACTGATCTAAAGAGCTAGAGAATAAATGGAGCGAAAAGGGCTAATCAGATAATGTTAACTAAATGGTGCTGCCGTAACTAAATGGTGGTGCTGTTCTTTTGTACTCTCTTATTCCATTCAGAGAGAGAGAGAGAGAGAGAGAGAGAGAGAGAGAGAGAGAGAGAGAGAGAGAAGAAGCTGGAAGGGAATTATCGATCGTACCTAAGGCCAAATGTGTGTGACTGCTCGTAGTTGAACAGGGAGTGGATTTTGGCATCAGAGTTGATAATGACGAGGCGGTCCATCACGTCCTGAGGGGAGAGAAGAGAAAGGCAGATGAGGATGATGATGATCATGATGCTGGAGTTCAGGGGTGCACAACTCATCTTTGGTCAAAGCCTGCCCTCTTATGGCAAGACAACAAGCTGCAGGATTGTACAGAATGATATTTTTTCTACAATAAGTCAAATATCGGAAAAGTAGTCAGGGAGTAAATCGTTCAGGAGACTATAATTTAAGGGCTCTTCTGATTAATAATGGTTTACACTCAGCTTTTGTGCTTTGCTAACACACTGATGCATCCAAACCTAGAGAAACCCTAACAGAGAAAGTAACAAAATACTATCTCTATCGTCTACAAAAACAAGCTTAAAGTAAATAATAATAATAATAATAATAATAATAATAATAATAAATAGGGGGAAAAGGCATGACAAAATGCTGTGGTGTTTTTTAGTCATGCAAAAAATGCTGCATTATTTATTCTGATATTTCAATGTTTTAATTACTGTGAATTTAAAAAAAATCATAATTGACTGTTAATAAACAGTCGTTAACTTTAACTGAACTTAAACTATCCCTGCGCTTCACTCTTGATATTTGTTTTTAGACCTGCACAGTTCACTTTCAAACTTTCAAAGATTTCATTTCCTCTCTGGGATTTGACTGAGCGACGCAACAAAAAAAGATGGATTACATGCCTAAACTAAATGTAGAGCTTACACATCCTATGCTAATTTTGTCATTAAAATGTCATCATTTAGTTTGTGGGATTAATGTTGCAATTAAACTAGCATCCCAAAATATTGTGTGTTTATATATTGTAGTGTGTGTGTGAGCAAATAACCTAAATAAAACATCTGCTATTATGATGTTATTCCATTTTTTTTTTAATGTATTAACTCACTTTCTATTTTCAGCTTGACATTTCAGGTCCTCGTTCTGATGGATTGCCATTCTATAACGACTTGCATAGGGACTTGTATAGCCCCATAAGCAGATTAAAACATGCGTAACTAGTCCATGGACATTTATTTAACATTTATGTAAGCAGTCTCCAGTGTCAGCACTCTGTAAGGGTCAGAGTAAAGCTGTTCCTTTAGGTTTTAGAGTCAGAATCAAAGCATTTTATAACAGTGTTGCCTCTGCATGTCTCTGTGTGTGTGTGTGTGTGTGTGTGTGTGTGTGTGTGTGTGTGTGTGTGTGTGTGTGTGTGTGTGTGTGTGTTAGTTACACTCACAATAATGGAAGTGGGCATTTCTCTCAGGCTGTACTCTGTCTTGTTGGGCAGAGCCTGATGTCCCAGGAGCTCCAACACAGCATGTTGAGAGGACAACAGATTCACCAGCGTTAAGAAGGACTTTAAAACACATATAAACACACACACACACACACACACACACACACACACACACACACACACACACACACACACACACCCACACACACACACACAGACACACACACACCCACACATTTATCAAAATGAGTTTAAATTCAGGTCACTCCCAGCTTCGGAAAAGAACAGCTGGAACTTTTCAGACACATTTAACTCCTACTTATGTCCCGCTACAATGCTGTGATGCATCATTACTGTTTCCTGCTAATGAATAAGAGCAGTAAGGGTCTTTCAACCATGCATCCTTAACATATAATCGCTGTTAATTACACTACAAGTCACTACAAATGGGTCACCTTTCCTATTACCATTTAACTCAGACAGCCCATACAAGTGTATGCGGTGTATTAACACATTGCGTTACATTAACTTTTGTATGGAGTTACACATTACACTTTTACATTTCTACGCATTGTATTCATCAAGATTCTTTGTCTTTTTGAAGAATCAAGTGTTTTGCACACCATGATGTCATCACACTCAGTACACCCATCAGTCTTTATACTGGGGACCTTTGGAGAGACTTTCACCCCTCTAACTGCTGCTCTAAACGTTGGAAGACACACAATTGTATAGAATGTCTTTTTATTCTGCAGCATTCTGCAGGATCTGTTCCAGCACTGCAGTGCCCCTGTGCAGAAACCCGGCTCCATTAAGACACGGTGTGTCAAGGTTGGAGTAGAACAATTCGAGTGTCCGGCACAGAGCCCTGACCTTAACCCCAATGAACACCTTTGGGAAGAACTGAAACCTCCTCGTTCAACATCAATACCTGACCCCACTAACACTTCTGTAGCTCAATGAAAACAAACCATCACAGTCACACTCCAAGGTCTGGTCGAAACACTTCCCAGGATGACTGGAGGGAGGATATATTAACAGCGGAGGGGAATGAAGTCCGGAATGGGATGTTCAACAAGGTCATAACGTGTATCAGTTTCAGCAGAGACTAGAGACAGAGAGCGAGAGAAGGGTAAAATGATCGTACTTTGAGGCAGCTCCTGTCGATAGGCTCCATTGGGATTGGTTTGGGATGGAAGACTCTCACATCCTCTCTGCCACACTCGAGCGCTGACCACAACTCCACCACTATGGCCTGGATAAAACCTGGGAGGAACATTTATAGATTAGCAACGTAGATAGATCAGAGGCTGTGTGGAAACTCAGGTTGCACTGATCTGATAATTCAGTAATGCCTTAAACCCTCACTAGTCTCTCTCTCTCTCTCTCTCTCTCTCTCTCTCTCTCTCTCTCTTTCTCTTTACTGGCACAGCTAATGTCATAGAAAATTTACCAACCACATACTGTAAGTCTTCATTTTGTTACAGAATACGCAGGAAACAATAAAGAGGGGAATAAATATATAAGATTCTACAAAATCTGTTCTCTATGAAACTTACCAGAGCTGCACAGAGCAACAATGCCCGGGGCTGTAGCTGCAACCTGGGTCACCATCACCCCATAGCCAAACTTCTCACACGTGCTCACCTGATCGAGAAAAGGAGAAGATATACAGTATGAGAACAGAAAGAGATAAAAGCTGTTTTGTCTCCAGGTTATTGCTTTGCCTAATGTGAACACCGTGAGTAGCAACGTGGCAGAATATATTTACTGGTTCATCCTGCATAAACAAAAAATAAAAATTCAGACAGATTTGCCTCCTGCTAACTAATCATATTTCACGTTACTTTTTCACACTGTTATGAAATAATATGCTGGTAAGAAGAGTAATAGCTTTTTCGGCATGAGTTTCAGGCAGTGCTGCATGATGCAGTCAGGAAACTGACTTCCATAACAGAAGCGTTCCAGAGTACACCCCGTGCAGAACATGCAAACTTACTGCAACGTATGACTGAGTGCTTGAGCCATGAGATGGGTT
Source organism: Clarias macrocephalus (assembly GCA_011419295.1). NCBI lineage: Eukaryota > Metazoa > Chordata > Actinopteri > Siluriformes > Clariidae > Clarias > Clarias macrocephalus. Next base: position 55,502 of record JAAGKR010002279.1, on the reverse strand, counting down.
CGCACCCCACCCCAGGAATTAGGCTCTTGGCCCTCTATGACCATTCTTAGGATATATGTTATAGATGGATGGATGGATGGATGGATGGATGGATGGATGGATGGATGGATGGATGGATGGTTTCATACTGTGACATACTGATAAGCATGGAGTTATCATATTATAAGATTTCTTACTGTTCAAACTGTACCTGGAGCTTTTTGGTGAACCTAGTAAACATGTAGGCGACACACTCAGGAGTGGCTCCGGTCTGTTGAAGAAGCATCAGACCTTTCGGAGTGGCTGCAAAGTTCAGCAAGTTGTCCAAGAGCATCTCCTCCCAAGCCACTCTGCAGTTTCACAATAAACAAAGTAATCTGTTTTTAGATGCCTATAAAACCTGAATAAAAATATTGTAAATACAAGGAAAATATGAATACAATGAAAATATGGACAACACATTGCCATTGCTGAAGTTGCTTTTGGGTCAGTGTTTAATTCCAATATACAACAGATAGTTCCGACGGAGTAATCTGATTGGACGAGAGGCTTTCCATAAGTTGTGATAATAAATGGTAACATCACTGAGACATTTAATTATATGTATAACTCTGCAGTAACTGTCGTTCGCCAACATAGATAAAAGTAAGCCAGTACGGTCTGCTGGAACAAAAATACATCTGAACCGTCCGTATTGTTTTATTTATAATAAATACTACTACTACTACTACTACTACTACTAATAATAATAATAATAATAATAATAATAATAATAAATTGTGCTTGTGGAACTGACCATAAAAGCAATATCTCACTTGTGGTTGTGCCATTATGCTGAATATCAATACGGATGTGATGCTTTCAGCACTCGGGCCGTGGTCTCTTGACTACACCCTCATCACTGCCATGCTGATATTCACGAACAATAGTACTCCCTCTTGTGTGATATTGCTTAATCAGACTACATGAACTGGTCAATGATCTGTGCCATTCTGTTATTAAAGTTCAACATGCAAAATTACAGCTGTTTTCCATTTATAGTTACATTTGATGTTGTGGAAAACTTGTGAAAAGTTGGTTTAAAATGGTCACATTGGTAAGAAACTGCAGTTTTACCTCTAACTGTTAGAAAGCACTGAAACTGGAGACTTCTTCCATTAACGCTAAGCAAACATTGCCCTACAGAGAACTTACATGTTAGTTGTTTCTGTAGAAACAATAATATATTATGAGGTATATTAAAATAAAATATAATTCACTGTTTTAGATAAGTAAACATACCACTTGACCAATCAGAAACAAGTATTCAGTGGCACTGTGGTATAATAATAAAATATTTGTCTCATGCCAATCAATCAATCAATAATGATTTTTTTTTTTGTCCAGCTTTTTAGGGCTACATCCTAAACCCAACTACTGAAACTTAATAACATAATTTTAATCTACACTGTTAATCACTACATCACTTTAATCTTCGCAATGTAATACTGGTACCTCTTACAGTATAAAATCAATGAGTGCATGCATCTGGGTGTCACACAATATACAGTGTGTGTGAATATTTGTCTAGAACAGCACACACTGATTTATATTTTCTAAATATGTAATATATAAAATGGATTTGGATGGAAACATTTAAAAGAAGGAAATATAAAGAGACGCAATCTCACATGCTTTGAAGGTCCTGGGAGGAGGATGGCGCAAGAGCTCCAGGAACAGGAGTGGGAATTCGTTCTGAAAGTGAACTCACCTGTAGGGAAAATGCTTTAGAATAAGAAACCCTCCCCAGAACCTTAATAAGGCACATGAACACTTGCTCTCATGCTAAATAAATGCAGTATGATATTGGCTGCAAACCAATGTTTATTTTAACTTTTGTCAGCTTTCCCGGATTTCCACCACACATTCTTCCTATATCATGATTCACTTTATCTTTTTATCTAAGTATATTTACTTATGCACGCTAAATTAACTTTACTGTATATAATCTACCGTGCAAACAAACCTGCCTTTGAAAGATGTCCAACAAAGATAAGCAAAAGCAAAACAAACAAACAAACAAAAAAAAACATTCAGCGAGCTATAAGCTACTGGTAGTGTGAGCACTAGCAAGGTTACCTTTCTCCAAGCCTGTGCTATGCATTCATGCAGGCTGTAGGGTCTCAGCACCTGCAGCCCCTCGCATGTGTTGTACATCTGACGGCAGACGAAAATGAAGGCCCCTTTCACAGTGGCCGAGTTCTGCAGCTCCTCACATGCACGTAGTTCCTTAGCCAGTAGCGCCTGAGTGAACTGCACGATCACGTGCGCTGCCGAAATACTGAAACCGAACGCAAAACGTTGTGCCAAAAACTCCGAACTTACAATTCTCCACAGCTTTGCAAGTAAGGTTTTACAATGATTGACAATGATTGTGTGTTTACAGATTTAGGGAAAAATCTGGGAACTTATTTTATTGTCGCTGCTTTCTCGGGGAGGTTTGAGTGTGAACATTGCAACAGACATCGTAAAACTTAATTGGGGTTCCTTACCCTTCACCCTCAGCAGAGACAATCTTCCGCTCATACAGGAAAAGCGCTAAGCCGCGTTCGGTGGTGGCAATTCTCGCAAGAGTGTCTGCTATGTGGGTCAGGCTGCTTTCTGGAGAGTGTAATTTGGCCTGTGAAATGGAAAAAAACAAACTGAAATAAGGGTTTGGCAAATTGTGGAATACATGCAGACTGACAGTTTAAGGCTAAAAGCGAAAACTTTTGCTGTGTTGTGCTGCGTCTGTGCTTTTATATTTATAACAGTTCTACGGTTGAGTCCAGCAGGAATAGTGGAGTCCCAAAGTGGAAGCTCTAAACAAGTGTTTGTTTGTTTGTTTTTAATGATGAGCAATATATCGTAATGTCTTATGAGACCGTAAATTATGGTGAGACTTAAGTTATTATACTGTATAGTTAAGTTACTTTAGAGTTTAGAAGGTACTGTAGGATCGTAAGTAATTGTGAAACTGTAAGTTACCATGAGACTGAAGGTCATTTTAATGCAATAAGTTATTAAGGGGGCGATACGGTGGTTTAGTGGTTAGCACTGTCGCCTTACACCTTCAGGGTCCGGGTTCGATTGCCGGCCAGGTTTGATTCCTGCCTCTGTATGCATGGAGTTTGTATGTTCTCCCTGTGCTTGGTTGGTTTCCTCCCACAGTCCAAAGACATGCAGATTAGTCTGATTGGGGTTCCCACATTGCCCGTAGTGGGTGAATGAGTGTGTAAGTGTATGTATGTATGTGTGTGTGTGCGCCCTGCGATGGACAATGTATAGACAAAGATGAGACTATGGGGCGGTAAGACTGAGCCAAAGTTTGTCTTACAGTTTATATTACAGTTCTACTATCAAATGTAAAACAAATATTCTGTACATTGTATACTATAAGTGTCTAATTAAAGTGATCCAGTCTGGCCCTTTTCATTAACGTCACACATTGAGAAAACCTCCACCTGCTGAACCTACTCGGCTGAATACTGAGCCACAAGGAACGCACAAAAAAAAAAAAATATTAATAAATGTTATTGTTTGTTTGTTTTAGTACTGTATAACTTTTTTTCCCAGGAGAATAGCCAGGTATAAAACTTTATAACTATTACAATCTACTCAGGGTAAACTTCTTTAGGGGTGCATCTCATTATTTCCTTTACTGTCATGATTGTTTTTGGACGTGTTCAGAGGCGAGATTGTGAATATATCGGTAGAAGGATGCCGAGGCTGAGGCTGGAACTTCCAGGCAGGAGGTCTAGAGAAAGACCAAAGAGGAGATTTATGGATGTAGTAAGAGAGGACATGAAGTTTATTGGTGTGAGAGAAGAGGATGCAGAGGATAGGGTTAGATGAAAGCAAATGATTCGCTGTGGCGACCCCTGAAAGGGAACAGCCAAAAGACAAAAAGAAGAAGAAAAAGAAGTCGTCATGATTGTGTTTGGCCTGATAACTACTGTTTTCTTTTAAAGAATGGTACACATCTTAAGGATTCTGTAAGCGTATGTAAGCTTTTGAGCAGAAGTATAAAGTATAAAATATAAACTGATCAGCCATAAAATTAATATTGACACCCTATAAAACCACCTATGATTTGGGTTCCCTGTGCCCTTGTGGCATGACTCTACCAGACCTCTGGGGCATGCTGTAGTGAGGGTTGTGGGCTGAGGTCTCTGTTGATCCATGGATCTCTTTACCTGCTGGGTCCCATATGCAGCAGGCTGTGACTGGGGGGGGTCTGGTGCATTTCTACCGCGGCTTGCATTGACGTTTTTCATTGATTTGTGCAGCGTTGGATTTTCTATAGGATCGGACCATTGTCCTGATAGACATGGAGGAGCCTTAGGTGCCCATGACCCTTTCACAAGTGTGTTGATGGATAATTAGTGACAAATGTAATTCAGTTCACCAGGTGCTGGTGTTAGTGTTATGGATGATTGGTGTATACAAACAAACAAACAAACAAACAAACAAACGCAGTACTGTAAATAGCAAGTCATGCTGTTATAGAAAAATGCGATCAAGCACAGCCATTGAAGACATTTCAGTCATTTGGCAACATTACAACATTTTACGCATTGATTAAAAAAGTAATATGTCATGCTTTTTAGCCAATGATAGTTAATGTTCACAGTTATCAATTACATTATAGCAGCTAGCAACACTTATCTCAGTTTCTCTAGCACAAAAGAAAATGACTTTACAAATGCTGATGCTGGAGATTAAAAAATCTAAGCATCACCCCGGTGGAACATTCATGGCATCAGTTATTATTTTTTATCCCTTTATTTGTTGTGTATCATTCTGCATGAAGGTCTTTGTGAATTAACTGTTGCTATATAAAAAAAAAAACATTATCAGGCTATGAGTGCATTTATGTTAAAGAGTTTATCATTTAGGAGTGCTCTTATAAAACAGTAATGCACTTTAGACAATCAGTTTCACAAATTATAAGTGCTGTGTTAAAAACAACAAACAAAACAAAACAAATAATAATAATAATAATAATAATGCCACCAACTCTTCATTGAGAAGCATGGATATAGATACCAAGACTATTTGGAGTGGCTTTTTATCGCTGACCTGTTTTCCTTTGAGCAGAGTGAGGATGGGGACTAGCAAGGTCTCAACGACGGGGATCTGGTAGATACACTCCACAGCACACTCGGTGCGTTCACACAGGGTCTTCAGGACCTCCATCACCAGAGTAGTAGGGGAGAGCGAGTCTACACAGCATTGCACATCACATACTGTATGTCAATATACACACAGACTAATTCTGACTGGTTTTGTCACCGAGTCCACTTGGAAGTAGACAGTAACATAATGTATCCATTTTTCCTTCAGGTATCATGCGAGCCAAGATATGGATGAAGCTCTACAGTAAATGGTGCATTAACCTCATCACATACAGTCATCAAAGAATCAAATCTCTTCATAAGCTCTTCACTTTCTATCCTCATGGTAGCCTTAGTTTTTATTCTCTTTTAAATCTAGTATACTGTACTGTATGTAGCTTAATGTCTCAAAAATGACAATAAAATGCATCGTCACTGTAGAAAAGTATTGACACCCTCGGCTTCAGGTCGCTGACAGGCCTTACACCAAACTTGGCCTGTGTCATGCTCTACCTGTTTGCAAAACGGGTGCACTGACAAATAAAATCAACCAGATGATTCCAGACATTCAACATTTTCCTTTCTTGCTACCAGTCATCACTGCACAACCTCTGAAGAACCACCCTTTGCTTCAGAGTAAGTTTTAAGTAACACAAAACCAAAATGTGCACTTGACCGGGACGCGGATAATCCTGGCTTCGGGTTAATTACCAACTTCTGCCCTGCTGCAATATCCGAAGGAACAGTGCCAAGACGGGGAGACTTTAGAAATCAATAAAGTTTTAGTCAAGCCAGCAAGGATGTTATTGATTCAGCTCATTAAAGATTAGCACAAGGTAGGGCTAATGAATCATTGCTTAATGACTAGAATTGATTAGGGCTGAGGAAGACGGTGAGCTGCACTGATGAAACCGAACAGGCATGAAATGGCCATAAAACCCACAGAGTCAAATTGAGGAAGCTGTGCGTCAGACAAGGAGGGCGGCCTAAAGAGACATTTTATTACTCACAATGGACCATAAAAATAACTTCTTCAGTAGATAATAAAGTTCTTCAGCTAATGATTCCACAGAGCTGAAACATAATATCAAATTGATATACGTATCTTTACACACACACACATACAGATAGGGAGTGAGGCATTATTCATTACGACGCACCTGCATGATTCAAATCGGAATGATGTGTGTTTGGGTGCTGATACATGATGTTAATTAGTATCACCACCAAGTCACTCAGAGTCACCGGGTCTGCAACAGATAAAAGATGATAAATCCTGACTAAAGTAAACATCATGCACAGATTTCCTGCAAAGACAAAGTTATATAATAGCCATGACGGTTACATTTGGATTTAATCATTCATCCATAACGACAGGATACAACTGAGATATGGGATTCAAACTTCTGATCTGTACATCCATGAATCACCACTTCGTGTCCGCCGTGCCTTACTGACCTCTCCTCTTCCTCACTTTAATGGGGAAAAGCTTTCTCCCATTGGTGTACATCAGAAGCCGCCCGAGCACACAGAGCGAGTGAACGAAGTGAGCGTACTCCAGCTCCTTAGCGCTGTAACAGCTTCTCTGAGCAGAGCCTGAAGACACAGGACACAACAGCACGGCTCATTAAACATACTTCTTCTGTATTCTTTCTATTCATTTGCCACAGCAGCACAGCTGTCTCAGTAGTCCCACCTGCAAGATGAGTCACAGATAGTAATGCACATTTTTATCGTCAATGTGGTGTCGGAAACAAAGATCCTGCCTTAGTATCCACCAAAGATTTTCCTTCGAAAAATCTATACATATAATAAAACTGTAAAGTTGGGGTTGGGCCGTAAGATGAATAATGGAACACATCAAGATGGTTTTTGGAATTTTTGTCGTTTTGTTTGTGCCAGCATCACGTAAAAACAACTGAACGACTTTTAATGGGTTTCATGGGTGCATATGGTCGCGCTAGATGGTTTTGGTTCGTCGCAATCAGCCCACAGGAAGAGAAGATATACTACAGTACTTTGAAATTTAAAAGGAAAACACCCTTATATCTTAAAAAATAAACAACCTTGAAAAAATTATTACCTCATCTCAAAATTCACCAGATGGTGCTGTAAATTTTTTAATACGCGCTTACAGTACGAGTGAGCAATTGAAATTGACTTAATAAACGTGTTCTCACACCTCCGCGGTCTCACATGCACTTCACGGCAACAAGTAAAAAATTTTGTTTATTCCAAAATTCAACAGATGGCGTTGTACATTTTTTAAAACAAGCTTATGAGTGTGCAGTTAAATGAGTTGTGGGTACATCTAGTGTTAAATAAACATCTCCTCTCTGATCTCTGACACAGTGCTGTTGTGGTTAGCACTGTGGCTTGCACCTCCAGGGTCGAGGGTTCGAGTCCTTCATCGGGTCTATTTACGTGTTCTCCCAGTGCTTGGTGGGTTTCCTCCCACAGTCCAATGACATGCACATTAGGCTATTTCTCTTTATTTGCTTCCTGCAACCTTGTACAGGAAGCTGTCTACCATCCAATTTCACATGTAAGTTGTTACCACAGATGAACATATATTTAGCATACTGTTCTCCAGATAATTGCCACAAATTTAGAAATACGTGTCCATAATGCCGTCGTACGCTATAGTATTATAGATTCCCTTCACTGGGCTTTCAATAAAAGTCACAAGCCTGTTTCAACACTACATTCTCCTTGTGAATGGAGAATGTAGCACAAAGCAAGCTCCATGAATACATGACCTGTTATGGTTGGAGCAAAAGAACTTCTGCACAGAACTCTGACCTCAACCCCATTAAGCACCTTTGGGATGACCCAACAACAGTACCATTGAAGTACTTACTAATGTTCTTGAGGCTGAATGATTTTAAACCCTCACAGCCGCAGTCCAAATTCTAGTGAAATCTTTTCCCAAACAAGTGGAAACCATATCTGGAAAGTGGTGCTTACAAAGCACATACGGGAATGATCGGTCAGATGTTCGCATACTTTTGGTGTCATAATACGTACATTAAGACCAGCACATTAATACAAACCTGTGATTTGACTGCACACCTGTTACAGAAATAGGTCAACACTTTCAGAAAAGGAGAATTCACCAGTGCCGAGGCGGAATGTTAAATAATAAACCATGGTCAACTCTTTAGATTATACTGTACTGGCTCTTTCAAATATCACGAAAGTGATTGGATGGAAAGCACTTTCTGGGTCATGCAGCTCTACACCAAGGCCATAACCTAGGTTCTATCACGCAGCAGCTGCTGAGTCAATCTAAGCAAAGTTTCCACAATCAACACTACTCTCCGCACTTAGAGATATTCTTGCTTTAATGTTTAACAGGTACAAAGAAGTACTGCGAAACGGATTTCTAAATGCATCTATCAGTTGCAATCTGTCCCGTGTGTGTTTCTATGAAAAAAAAAAAAAAAAAAAAAATCTTTTTAGAAATTATTTTACAGACTGTGGAAAAATATATAAACTACCCTCTGTGGTACAGCCATGTGAACTCACATGGCCTCTATGTTATCAACAGGAACCTGATAGAGTGGCGCTGGGCCTCGCAGGATCGCGCAGGAACTGCACGTACAGGGACACAAAGGCAAACCTGGCTGTTAGTCGAGACTTTAGAGCCAGACTGCTTATTCAGCACAGGGCAGGAAGCAAATAAAGATAGTGATGTACTGTATGATTAGTAGGAGATATAAAAACATTCAGTATAAGAGTGAAAAACTGGTGCTAATTAGCACTCCAGATCATTTTACACCTGGTTTTTTGAAAGTCACACGCAAAATAATTAAACACAGCAATTTGAATATTTATCAGTAACTCTTTTCTTCATGTCAATGTCACTGTTTTTCCTTCAAACCTCCCAACGTTAAAAGCTTGTGAATGGAGAAAAGTAGGAAATGTACCACAGAATGTGGTGTAATTACACATGCTCACAACTATAGTGGTGGCCAGATTACAAAAGTGAAATTGAATGTTTTGATTCATTCAATTATTAATGTTCTATACCGCTTATTCTGTACATGGTCACAGGAAGCCAGGAGCCTATCCCAGGAGACTTCAGGCATGAGGCAGGGTACATCCTAAACAGGGGCCAATCCATCGCAGAGCACACACACACACTATGGGCAATTTTGCAATTCAGCTAAAGATAGAATGACAAACAAAAAAAAAAAAGTAAAAACTTAGGATGGAATATACAAATCTACAGATTTACAAAAGATCCAAAATAAACAAGAATTAAAATAAAAATAGTGTACTGTATATATAAAATATAGACATTACACTGGATTTACAGAATGTGGCAAAAAATATTGCATGTCTTTGGACTGTTGGGGGAAACCAGTGTAAGGGGTGGTCGTGTCTCACTATTTTAAGGCCCTGAGTTAGATTGGAAGGTCGGCGGTTCGAGCCCCAGCTCAGGCAGGTTGCCACTGTTGGGCCCTTGAGCAAGACGCATAACCCTGTCTGCTCCAGGGGTGCTGTATCATGGCTGACCATGCGCTCTGACCTTAGTTACAAATAAAGACTTAACTACCCTGAGGAAACTGACCAAGCACGAGGAGAACATGCAAACCCGCACACACACAGACCCTGAGGTGGGAATCGAACCCTCGACTCTGGAGCTGCAAGGCCAGAGTGCCGCCTCAATGAGTAGAAATTATAATACTCATAATATTTTTTTTAAACAATGACAATCAAAGTACTTCCTTTTATGCAACTATATTGCTCTATAACAATCACTGGTTAGTATGAAGTCCTTTATTCCTAAAAACATGCTGGACACAGAGTCAAAAAGTCATCTGCAGTATTCTGGTGTCACTTCTTCAATCCATGCTTGCTTGATTGCTTCATGAAAATCATGTACAGAAATTTGGCACAGAAGTTGAGAATTCCCTAGTTTACACCATTTTAGTACAGAGGTAGACATGCTAACACACAAAGTAAAAGTCCTGCCATATATTTGGTCCATCCATCAATTAACTAAACCACCTGACCCTAATTAGCACAGTTCTTCAGCCAGATAAGCACAAACTAATTAGTGACATCACCTGTTTTGTGCACCGGGAGAACCATAATACACAGCATATGTTGTCTTAATATTTTTTTCCACCACTGTAAGTGAGTAGCAACTAAGGCTAATTGAAAAATAACGAAGAATATCATTTTACTTCTTTTTCCTTTTGGTAATTTTCATAGACATCTGAGGAAAATTATATTTCTAACAAGTATATCTTATTTCCACAAAAATTCTAATTTCACTGTTAGTACAAGTGGCTAAATAGCCTCAAACGTCAAGCTAACTCAGCAATTTAGCTAGTTTATGGTTAGTATCCTAATGTTCAGCGATTTAGTTTGCTAATCATTCAAAAACCAACCAAAAGGGCCGAGTTCATCTCCAAGTTGAACAGCACAAAACTTATTACTATAATGTTCATCCAGGAAATTCCAGAACATTATGATACTTTGAACCACCAGCACATTAGAAAATGCTGACCAAGTGATTTATTCTATGTTGACGTAGTTATTTCGTAAGATTTAGTTATTTAGTTATTAGTTAAATTCCGAGACTGGGTAAAACATTAGCTGCTTCCTTCAAGAGACTCCAGACACTCTACATTTATGAACTACCACCCAGTGTGACTGGTTATCAGAATTTTGGGCTCCTAACAATGAAAACATTCCTTAAATGTATTACTGAAGTACACCAAAGTTACTTAACAACCTTTATCTTTTTTATTATTATTATTTATTTTATCTTTCCAAGAATTCAAAGTCATACCAATCTGTTGGTGCTCCATAGCATGTGTGATCTCCAAGGTGCCCTCTCTGACGGCATCACAGGACTCCAAGTAATAAATGCACTGCTGAAGTGCAGTAGCAATCTGAAAGGGAAATGCAGCATTTATGAACTTTAGGTTCTACAGTCAGGGAATTTAGATTCCCTTTCCCAGCAAACAGACCCCTTGAACAGTCCATGATAATACAGAAATAAATTTAAAAAATGGTTTAATTAATTTGTTTTGTTTATGTTGCTCATGGCGCTGTTCAAACCTGATACCATTTACAAGTGTTTAAGGAAATCTTTGGTATTTTACATACACTATAGATGGAAGCATGTCACATTAAGGAGCTATATATTGCTATGAATGAAACAAATAAATTACTGATAATACACTATATGAACACCTGTTCATCACACCCACATGAGGTGCTTAGTTCCATATTGCTCTTGCTTTCCTCTTCCTTAGAGGCTTTCCACCAAATTTTGGAGAATCATGATGGGAACCACAAGGGCATTAGTGATGTCAGGCAGTGATGTCAGACGAGGAGGTCTGGGGTGCAGCAAGTGTTCCAGTTCATGCCAAAGGCGTTCAGTGGGGTTGAGGTCAGGGTTTTGTGCAATGTCACTGGAGATCTAGATCTTTCACCCCAACCTTAACACACCATGTCATCACGCGCCAAGGAGTATTGGCATGCTGGAGTATATGTGGGCCTCTCAGTTCCAGTGAAGAAAAAATTGTCATGCAGTGTAGAAAGACATTCTATATAATTGTGTGCTTCCAATTTTCTGGCAACTGTTTGGGGAAGAGCCACATATGGGTTTAAATGTAAATCTATTGTGTGATCTGCAATCATGAGGTAAACTATATTGAACAGCAAATAAACATACTTTAATGTACCTTGGTGATGATAAAGATAATTTGCAGGGACTATATGCAGGATGCTTCATGTACTGTAAACGGAATTCCTAAAAACGTGTATTGTTGAAGTATGCATTTAGTGGTTTCCCACCAACACCACAAGTTGGTCAGGGGAACAACTGTGATTACAGTAACTGACATTAAATATTACAACTATTGAATAGAATGTAATAAATAAATAACATTTTATGTGGTATAACAGGAAAAAAGTACTTTGGGACATGCTGTTAAACATCAGGTTGGTAACATTGACTCTGTTTCATGCTGAACCACTTCACCACATTCGGATATGCAGAGGAGTTCATGGTAATCTCAATGACTACAAGATACCCAGGTCCTGTGGCTGCAAAACAAGCCCAAATCATCACCCTTCCACGGCTGTGCTTGATAGTGGGTATGCGGTGTTCCTAATGAAATGCTGTTTGGTTTTCAACTCCACTTTACTCTCATTTGTCTATAGGAAGTGCTGGAACAATGCACTTTTGTAAACCTCGGTCATGCTTCTATCTCTTTTCTTTAGACAGAAGAGGGTTTCTCATGGTACCCTTCCAGCCAAACCAACAATACTTATTCAGTCCTCTTCTTCTTATTCAGACTTTTAACATTTTATATGCTCACTGAGACCTGTAGGGTCTGAGATGTACAGTAGCTCTTGGGTTGTTTTGTATTTTGCATTGCACGATCTGACCTTGGGACGTCCATGCTTTGGCAACTGTCTTGAAACTTTTTTTTTTCTTTTGGCTTCATTTTTGTTAAATAAATAATGGTATGGTAAAAAAAAAAAAAGTATATAAAAAGTATATGTTGTTGTCTGTCTGATGTTGTATTTGCCTAATTCTGAGACCCACTACAATCAGGTATTTACAAAAACAAAAACATATAATTAAATGAGGGGTACAAACTTTTAAACATTACAGTAAGTACATGCCCAATTGTTTTGTTCCCCAACTACTACAAAGACTTTAATAGCACGAACCACTGGCTTGTACTTCCGCTCAAGAAGCTTCAAGACCACCGTCCTGCTGTAGTAGCCATGCTGAAGGTAAACAGTAAACAGGAATTGTAATTAGTTACAGCATTAAGTCAGCTCTTAGAAAAAGAAATCTGTTTCAGAATAATTGATTAACCCTTCTAATCTGTTTTTCACTAACTAATAGACATTTCATTGTCTATTCACTAATGTAATCTTTTCAGATTTAGAATTTATAGCAGTAATGTTGCAATGAATAGACACCCCAACATGGTGCAATGTCTGAGCCCTAGGGTTTCTGAGTCGATCTTGAGCTCAAGTTACTGCCCGTATGGGGTTCTAGATACTCCGGTGTCTTCCTCTACCCAAAATATCATGCATGTAAGTGGAATGTCTGTGTTTAATTATCCACAAATGTAAATAGGTATGTGAATATTTCATGCACACGGAATGTACGGTTGCATTTATAGTTAAAGTGATTAATTTTTTTTATTTAAACTAATCTTGAGGGTCGACTGATGAATATAGCTCACCATCCACCTCTTGAACCAGTTCGCTTTGATATCCAACAGAGACAGGAAGTGGACCGGCTCTAGAATCTTCTCTGACACGCCATGTTCAGAATGTAGAGCGAGAAGAGTGAGTGTGCTCTCTATAATTTCCTCCATGTACCTACAGGGCAGAATAATAAAAACTCATCATCACCTAGTGGAGAAATCTCAGCAGAAGGGTTTGTGTGAATGAATGAATGTGTGTGTGTGTGTGTGTGTGTGTGTGTGTGTGTGTGTGTGTGTGTGTGTGTGTGTGTGTGTGTGTGTGTGTGTGTGTGTGTGTGTGTGAGCTACAGCTCACTTCTCAGGATGTCGGATCCAAAATGTGGTCACTTCTTTCTGAAAGTCATTCATTAAGCGCATCTGGGTAAAAACAGGAGGTCAAAAAAGGGAATTAGATGATGCAGTCAGGTTAATTTATACCCGGAAAAAAGAGAGAAGGAGTCACGCACTTGCTGGAGGAGACGACTGATGTCTGGCCTGTTAACGTCCATGAGTGCTGACTCAGAGGGGAAAGTCAGCTTGTGATACAGGAAGTCGCTCTCTAGACTTTTCACTATAAAACAAAATAAGGACAGGAACAGAAACCACATATGTACAGATGTTTATTAAAATAACGGATTTTTCTTTTGTAATCTACACAGATTTACACATTTATTACCCAGGCTGGTGTAGATTTCCCTCGTCACGTTCAGAGGCGAGGTAGAAAAGGTTTTCGCAAAGAAGCGCAACACTTTATCCTGCAGAAAAACAGCAAAATAAATAAGTTGATAATAAAAAGAAAAATGTGCATCAATATGAAGAATTGTATGCTTTGAGAAGCGATAAAACAAATGACTAACGTGTGATTATAAAATCACTAATGTAATTTTTCACATCTCAGGGACAGCAAAGGACTCCATGGAGAAATGATTTCAAGTCTGAGAGGAAATCCACGCACGGACTTGATGAGGCTGCAAAATGCACTGGCATTAAAATTTAATTTAAGCAAGCTCTAGCTCATCATGGAAACTGCCTCTGAGGTTTAATAATGGATTTTTTTTTTAAATCCTTTGCATGAGTGCATATTGCAGTTTAAAACCTGCTGTAAAATGGTAGAAGTGGCAAATCATAAAGCTGTCAAAAAGCTTGGAAATGAAGACAAAATGCATATTTTAGTAACACAGATACACGCTACCAGAAATGTTTGCTCTGAATATATCTTTCCAATTATTCTAAAAGACATTTCATAAAGGCTTGGGCGTGCCATTATTTTTTTAAGCAAAGTGTCATTAATCTCTATTTCCACTGGATTTTTGATTGTGGATTATAATGTAGTTTAATAAGTACTTTTTCTTCTTAATATTCATTACTAAGCTCTGTGTATTTACGAAACTTTAGAAAGGTCCGATATTGTAAAACCATGTTGATTTAACAATGGTCACTAAATTCCATGTTTCCATCCGTAGTGTTTTAGATCAAATAAGATGGATCTTTTATTAATGCTGAAGAGTTCTGCAGTAGCATTACATAATACTGTAATATAAACATTAGACATTAAACAGGAATTACAGTAATCACATGAGAAGCAACCAAATTCACAGAAATTAACCAGTATGCAACTGTAAAAAGAAGTCTTGCATATTGTGAAAGAATTTTTGTGCAATATTGTAAAATGGCCTAAAAATAAAATCATAAAATACATAATCGCCTTGCTTTTCAATACACTTTGTCCATTTGTCAACAAGCTTCGTATTTCCTAAATGTTTTAGCCTGAGATGCCACGAATGCACCACTGTCTTCACTTAAGATCCTGTCCCGTATTCACAAAGCTTATTAAGCCTAACAGTTGCTCCTAGTGACGAAAGTCTAAGAAAGTGCTTCGACTTTCCCCTTAAATTTAGGCCTAAATCTTAGTGAAGATAAAAATGATTCACGAAACATCTTAGCCCTAAAAACAGCTTCTAAGGTAAAAATTGTTAAGAGTAGGGAGGAGGACTTTTAAGAGGCTTAAGAGTTTCTATAGCAGAGGACAAAATGGAGGGAAGAAGAAATATTCTCCAAATACTGAATGTAAAGCTAAAAGTAAACACTGCTTTGGTGCATTTGGTTTTCTTGTTGTTTTACTTCCTTCCGTCTCTCTTGGATTGTTGGCTACATACCATCCAAAAGTGCAACTTAAATAGACTGTCCTGCAATCATGTACATTGGTAAAAGCTGAGCCATTTTTACAAGTACTAAAATCAGTACTTGTAAATAAATGTGAGAACATAAATATAGTAACTACTGCATGGAAATTGGTTGCTTTAAAAGTAGACACATTTTAAACATTTGGCTGTTTTAATTAACTTTTAATTAATTAAATTTAGCATATAACAGAAACTTTGCATGAAGTAGCCTGCGTTAATGATTATACAATTTCTTTATATACAAACATTATGATTTATGATAATATATTCTATTTTCACAAAGAGCCAGTCACAGTCCTTGAATTGCTGCAATTGAGGTGTGCTCAACCACACCTCCTCACTAAGATGAAGGTTTTTGTACTTTCCTTACTCAGAGTTGCTCAATCATAAGTTTCCTCAATCACTTTTAGTCTAGGACTCCCAGCTAGGACTTTTCAGGCTAAGATAGGAGCTCTCTGAGAGAATTCTAAGAAGCTTCGTGAGCACGACTATAGGGCCGTGGACTATAGCACCTCAAAACTGAGTTTCTGCAAAGTGCCAACAGTGTGGGCAGAAATGTGTGGATGTGCATTGTCACGCAAGATCACAAAGCCATTGGATAGCAGTCTTCTGCGTTTAATCAGAAGTTTAGGCTTCAGCTCTTCAATATGCATCTCACTGTAATAAGAAGTAATGCTCAGTAGAGAGCAGGTTGATGAGTTCAACTGGACCTACTGGATATAAAAACTGTAGGGCGTTACTACACTGGGGAATTTGCTGTGTAATGACTACATGTGAAAACTGCAGGTATTTTTTCTTGCCTTATGTGTTATTGTCATCCAAAAGACGAAAATTCGAAATTTCGAAAATTGCCCAGACTTTTGATCAGTGAAGTAGGTATTAATAAATGTTATAAAATTATAAACTCCCAGTTATTGAAAAGAAGGGAATAAATATCTGAAGAACGATATTACCTAAATAAATCAAATCTACTTCATGCTTTATTGTTGTTGAGCCTGGCTGCTGTAACATGTAAACATTTAGAAAATTGGCACCTGTTTAATGTGGATTAAAACATGCAGTTTGTTTCCCAAAAGATCCTAAAATGGAATTCTCTTTACACAGGTTTTCCAATTCTGTGGGAAACAGAAAGATTGTTCCATGTACTGTACTGTAGGCTGGAACAATAGATAATCATCTACAGTTGTTGCCTTGGTTACAGGTGTTATTTACTACTATTCTGGATGATGCTTGAATTAAAAATATTGAAGCAGGCTGTTAGTTCTCACACTGAGGTCAGGATCTGGGTCGGCGAGGGCCGCTGAGAGGTTTCGGCGTAGGCCTGTCCAGCTCTCACAGCTTAGTACATCAGAAGGAGGGGCACAGCACAGCAGCTGCAAGGCTTCCCAGCGGACCTATACACACACACACACACACACACACACACACACACACACAGACACACACACAGACACACACACACACACACAGACACACACACAGACACACACACAGACACACACACAGACACACACACAGACACACACACAGACACACACACAGACACACACACAGACACACACACACACACACAGACACACACACACACACACATCGATACTGATCCACGTCCTGCCTTATTTTAAAAGATATAAATACATTTTAAAACAACACAGAAAGATTAATAACCACACGTATAAATGCGTATAAACACCTCTTTTGGCCTGCTCGGGTCAAGTTTCTCAGAAATGACCTGGAGCTGCTCCTGTTTGATAAAGCCATAACTCTGCACAACAAATAAAACACATCCATTAAAGATAACTTTAATTCCCAAAAGATTAAAAGTAAGTTTTTTATCCACAGCACATCCCATAATATTTCATTCATACAGCAGCTTTGAAAACGGCGCACACCTGATTAAATGAGGAGTCGCTGTCGGAGCAGTTGTCTGTGTAGTGGCTGCTCGACTGTTCGCGCTCGCCGTGCGTCTCCTCGTTCTTGAGCTGATCCTCCTCGAATTTGTTCAACAGCGACTCCACAATCACCGTCATAGTCTGCTTTAAGGTCTGCATCATCTGCTTATATCTATCACACATCACCAGCATGTCACCAGTCTAAAATAATCAGTAGAAAGCAACTCAAAGTGAAGTGAAGGCAAATTAGAGCTAGAGCACATACTGTGCAGATTCTCTTGTTCTTGTCGTCACAGCGTGGACCAGCGTTTCCTGCCCGGACCCGGCGCTCTGGCCGTCTCCCCTTGAACAGCTCTCTGTTTCCTCTTCAATAACGGCCCCGAGGCTGCTCTCCACGTACTGGCGCAGATACTTAACAAACTCATAGCTAAAACATAGAGAATCATGACTCAACTTCAACTGATTGAAATGTTTAAGGGGTCACAGAAAGGTCACCTTACTTGTGGAAGTTCTTGTCAGTCTGCTCCAGGTGTAGCAGGATCTCTTCTGCGCTTTCCACCGATGGTGCGGTGGAGATTCTCTCTCGCACGCTTTTCAGAAGCTGTCTGAGCAGGGACTGGAGCTCAGCCTCGTCCTCCGAGGAAAAAAACTCTGACATCGCTCAAGACCTCAAGAGCTTCCTGCGTGAATGAAGACGTTGTGCAGAAATGGTGAAATCGGTGTATGCTGTATATACCCTGAACCTCATGGCATGGGGCACAGATAGACCAGGGAAACAGATTTACTGTATGGTCACACTGTCTGATATCACCCAGATGAGGATGGGTTCCCTGTTGAGTCTGGTTCCTCTCAAGGTTTCTTCCTAGTTTTTCCTTGTTCCTTATCATTATAACCTATACTTTGTTGTTCCATACATGCTCCAATACATTTGCATTCATTTCAATTTCTTTAAAGCTGCTTTGCAACGATGACCCTTGTTATACTAATATTGAAGCTTTTCACAGGTGAATTGCACATCTTCTCAGCTACAGATATGAAAACATAACACAAATGTGCAAAAGAAATAAGTTGTTGCTATAGAGTATCACTAATATAACAATTATTACACAGGTACCACACTTCCAAAAGTATAAAAAGCCACAGTAACCTTTGAATACCCTTGAAAATATATCAGTATCACAGCTCATTAGGCCATAAATATAGACCTCCTTTACAACTGGACGTTTCATGAACCTTGTATTTGCACTGTAAGACATACTGATAATATTCTTGTGCATCCCGGTGTACTCAGATTGGAATATGGCTACTCTGCAGTAATTTATAAATCAGCCAGTCAGCAGTATGCAAACCAGCTCTTATCTATGATAAAAAAAGACAGTCAGACTAGAGTACATCACATCTGGAAAGAAAGAAAAGGACACCAGAATCAAAGAAGGAGCTAAAGAAAAAAAATCAATGTTTTTCAATTTTTTTTTAGAGAGAAAAAAAGCATATGTGGACGCTTCACACATTTCATCAAAGTTTTGCCACAAAGTTAGAAACACACTACTGTAGCATTACAATTTTGGAGGCCCAATAAGAGGTCCACTAAGAATGCACAAAGCGAGCTCCATGAAGCCATAGTTTGCCAAGGCTGGAGTGGAAAAAACTTGAGTTTCCTGCACAGATCCCTGACCCCAATCCCACTGAACACTTTTGTGATGAACTAGACTGCTTAACTGGTTTTAATCTCTGACAAATCTTAACAGCCACAATACAAAATCTATTAGACAGCCTTTTGCAGTAATGTAAAGGTTATTATGGCAGCATAAAATGGTGGCTTAATGGTTAGCACTGTTGCCTTGCCTTTCTAGGTCCCGGGTTTGAGTCTAGTGTTGGGTGTGTGTGCATGGAGTTTGCATGTTCTCCCCATGCTTGCTGGGTTTCCTCCAGGTTCTCCGGTTTCCTCCCACAGTCCAAAAACATGCAGATTAGGCTAATTAGCGTTTCCAAATTGCCCGTAGTGTGTGAATGTTGACCAAAGGTCCTGCCACAGGCATACAAATCGGAATAAATACAATAGTCCCTATTGGCCTCCATGGTCCCGACTGTAGTTGGACTAAACAGGTTCCTAGATGGATGGATAGATAGATGAAGCTTATTATAGAAGCAACATGCGGATTAACTCTATATTAATTCCTTCCTTTCCCGAATAGATGCATAGATTTATTTCATGAATGAGGTGTTTGACATATGGTATGGATTCATTAAAAAAGCAAAGTTAAATTTTTCAGGTCTGGGCCATCACTTACAGTTTTGATGTGAAAAAATGTCCCCCCTTTACCTTCCACAGTTCTCCTGCTTAGTGTAAATGTGAAATATCTCACTTAATTCTATTCTTACTTCTATTTATTGTATTTTTCTTTTCATTTTTGTTTCTGGAATTTTTTGTTTTTTCCTTGTCTAATATGATTTTTTTTCTTTCTTCCCGGTAAATTAAATCAATGCAACTGTATGACCAAGACAAAGCAATTTCCCTCTGGGATTAATAAAGTTCTTTGAATCTTGAATCTATAGGTATAACTGACACAGTGCACTGTACTGTATTCCGCCTTGATGCATGTATACTGTATGGTTGTGGATACTAGGTATCTGCTTCAGACATGTGGATTTTAACTTACTATAGAAACAATAGAGCCATTACTGTAGAAACAGAAGAGCCGTTACTATAGTAACAGCGCTGTTGTTATAGAAACAACAGTGCTGTTGCTATTAAAACACTATACAGTACATTACTGCTACTCTAGAAACAATAGCACTGCCACTCTTGAAACAACGAACAGTTGACATAGAAACGATAGCTCTGTTACTATAGAAACAACAGCCGGGACTACTTCCCGCGCCGTGCTGTTATACAAAAATAATGCACACCCTCTGTCCAATCAGATTCGAGCATTCCACCGCTTTGAGGTATAATATAGGAATAACGCGCAGTAATATAAACCTGTGATTTGCCATCCAACTGGAACTAATGTCAGAGCTCAGAGCAATCAGAATTATTTCACAGCGCTGTGGTTTGTTCTAATCCAGCTGCATTTCTAGTTTAGCTAATGCTAAACCAAGATAATCTGGGCATAACGCTTAGGCCATCCGTTATATCCTTGCTAGCAAGCTAACACTGACTTCCAAGCAAAAGCAGGGCTTTACCTGTTTAAAAAGCTCATAAACTCATCCCATTTTCGGACACGTTCCTTTAGCCATCACTGGAGAGAACACAAACATCCCTGAGTCATACGGCGAACAAGATAGCTACGTTTTACTAGAACGCCTGGTTAAGTCACAAATAGCGACACAATGTACTATGTAGTGCGCATAAACCACTCGGGTTAACCTTGTTTTAGGGCACTGATAAAGAAACAATGAAGATATTTAGAACACAACCCAAAAGCCTAGCGTTTCCATGGAGACCGCAAGCTTGAAGCGCGAGCTAATGAATGAACGCCGGAAGCAGCTGAAAGGATAGTTCATACAATGTTTAATATTTAAAAAGATATATGGGAAAATGTAGAAATATATGGTTGTGGTTGGAGTAAATGATAAAGAACAAGTTTCAAGAATGAGCGAACTGTCCCTTTAAGATAGTCACGTGGTTTAGTCATGTGGCCAATCTTTTTCCGGGTTTTATGTTTTGGTTCACTGTAAACGAGCCAGAGGAGTAACGTATAGGTTTTGGCATGCATTATAGGTTTACATGAGAGATTTAAACATGGCTGCAGTTGACAGTTTTCCACTTCTATATAGAGAAATCGCCAGATCTTGCAGTTGCTATGTAGAAACGCTTGCGTTAGTGGGTGCACTGTATACTGCAAGTAAAGCTGTCACACTGATGAGAGACTGCTATAGTCTGATCAGGCTTCACTTCATCCCTCGTATTGTTTACCCTATAGATCTTGTGCACAGATATGGAAAATGGGCCATCATTAATGGTGAGTTGGTATCAGTGGTAGGATGATGATGTTTCAATGCTCAAGCAGACAGGTACCCATCCCTGAGGGCTGGTACTCTACGTGGTGGAATTAGAAAGTTTCGAGATTAGCTCTGTTTACAAGCTAGGTCCTCCCTCAGACTCCTTAACACATGGCAGTAGAATTCGCCATTGAGGTCTGGCCTCTGGGGACGAAGTCTGTGTCTTTTGGCGCACTAATCTATAAAAGTCAGTTCGCCTGTTACAGAACTAGTCTTGAAACTTTTTGATAGCACCTCGTACCACTTCTACATCCTGACAGCCTCCTTTCTGTTTCTTTCATACAGGTGCATCCGAGGCGATAGCTAAAGCATACGCTGAGGAACTGGCCAGCCATGGTGTATGCATTATCCTTATTAGCACTGACATCACCAGTCTGAATAACACCGCCAAGACCATCTCTGACACCCATGGAGTCGAGGTTGTGGTGTTGGAGGCAGATTTCAGCCACGGTGCCTTGACCTGCAAACCTGTTAAAGATGCAGTCCAGGACAAAGATATTGGATTTGTCATAAATTGCCTGAATTCATCGCTGGATATACCCCGAGACTTCCACGCCATATCTGAGAGTGAGCTGTGGCAGATTATAAACAGAAGCATATCTGCAGCCTTGCAGATCACGCGCCTGGCTTTACCTGGAATGGCTGAGAGGCGAAGAGGCGTAGTTGTTAATATTTCATCAGGAAGGTGCTCCAGACCGTGTGCACGAAAGGCTGCACTGTCTGCGTCCACGGTCAGAGATCAGATCATTATGTCACAATGTCCTGTAACACTGATTAACTCTGATAAATATTTGTGAAAACTGGTATTGGCATTCAGCTCATTCTCTCTAACCTTAGAGTTTTGTATTTTTCCACAGGCTTTCCTTGATCACTTCAGTCGTGCCCTGCATTATGAATATGGCCATCATGGAGTCTTTGTGCAGAGTTTGCTGCCTGGCAAAGTGGCCTCTGAGGGACAAGATGGTAATAGCTGGTTGGTTCCATTGCCACATGTTTACGCCAGACATGCTCTGTCCACTCTGGGCATCTCACACAGAACTACAGGATACTGGCCTCACACCATACAGGTACAGTACAGGTTCCTGATGTGACTATTCTGATACATTTACAATCACAGTGATCCTAAATAATGACTTATTTGTCTCCTTCAATCCAGCTTGGACTTATGCGCTGTGTGCCAGAGTGGATATGGGTCCTGGGAGCACGAGTGACCTGTCAGACAACCTAAAAGCTCAGATTTTTCACTAGAATAAATATATTGTGTTGCAGTGTTTAAAAGCATACACACATAGAAAGTAACTGGCTTACTGTATAATGTCTGTCTGTGCAGTACATTGCTGCATTTTATGTATTGTGCAACATATTATGAAGAAATATTCCATGCTCACTTTCAGCTAGCTGAGTGATGATATAGTTGTGTTCTAAACAACATGTAGATTGACCCATAGTCTTTATACATCTGTGGCTCTGGTGATTTTTGTGTACTTGATATATAAAGTGGTGAAGTATTTATATATTTTTGTTAGATTTTCCATGCTTGTTTGGACTTTCCTGGTTTGACCCAATAAATAAATAAATATAATAAAGAAATGAAATAAATAAATATAAAAATAATATTTGAATTACTTTTGTCTCTCCCTTATTATAAGTCATATTATTTATGCTGTATTATACATATAAATTGTATGATTTATAAAGTACATTTTATAAAGTTTATAAAGTACATGTGTGTATATATATATATATATATATATATATATATATATATATATATATATATATATTATATATATAATAAAAAAGTCCATGACTAAAAAATCAATTAATAATTATAATAATAATAAATAATAATAATAAATTTTTTAAATAAAATCACCTGTTTCCGGATTATTGGTACCCCTAACAATTCTGATAAAATAAATGCAATTTAAGCATTTTTGTCATTTTTACTGTAGTTTTTTAAATTAAATGTAATTTAATTTAATTAATTAATAATTCATGACTCCTGTTTCTCTGTGATATAAATATGACATGATCTACTCAAAAATGGATTAGCAGACACAAAGTCAAGCTCCTCCCATGGCCATCTCAGTCTCCAGACCTCACTTAACTCAATTGGAAACCTTTGGGGTGAGCTGAAGAGCAGGGTGCATAAGAGAGGACCCAGGACGCTGGATGATCTAGAAAGATGCAAAAAGGAACGGTCAAAGATCCATCTATCTGTATTCTTCAATCTTGTGAAATGTTATAGGAGGAAGTGCTGTCTTACTGGTACGGAGTATTAACGTTAAGGGTGCCAGTAATTGTGGCACACATAATTTCATGTAAAAAAAAAAAAACATTTTAAATTCTTAATGTTGGATTTTTTCCACTGAATAATTGTACTTTAATTAAAGTCTAAGAACACTTTACCAGGGGTGCCAATAATTGTGGAAGGCATTGTATACAGAGTCAGCCAAAAAAAATTATACACACTTCAGGAAAAGAAAAATAGTATGATGTACTGTATATTTTATTAATATAGTGTGTAGCAATACATTTAGAAATCTCTCTCTCTTACTTTATATACTGTATACTGTATATATAAAATCCCTCACTCATCGTCTATACTGCTTTATCCTGTAAACAGAGTCATCAGGGGACTGGGATCAAAGTAGACTTAGGGCACAAGACAGGGTGCCAATCCATCATAGGGCACACACGCTCCAGGCAATTTGAGAACGCCAATCAGCCTAATCATCATATCTTTGGGAGAAAATGCACGAAGCATGGAGAACATGCAAACTTCATGCACACAGACACGAGGTGGGAATTGAACCCGAAACCTTGAGGTGCAAGTTGACAGGCTTAACAGTGCTGCATATGTTGTCTGAGTTACGCTGTACATGTACTTCTGTATCTATCTAGGGACATTGGTGGCTTATTGGTATGTTTCTTGCCCCAGGTTCAATTCCCATCCAATACCTAAACCCCACTGAATGCAGTGCTGGTCCCAATGCAGTCTCAAGCCTGACTTGTTGTGTGTGGATCAGCTGTGACGACCCCTTGACGGGAGCAGCTGAAACACTAACAACATCTATATCTAAAAATCTCTCACTCTATATGTATAGAAGTGTTTTATCCCTTACACTTGAGTACACTAATTAGTTTTAATTGCTCTGTATCCATTTATAGTTCTGTTATCACGTATGTTATTGTAGCTGTAACATTTCTATCTTTTCCTGATTTTGTTTTCACCTGAGAGGTGTTTTCTTCCCCGTTGATTTAAAATAAAGAATATTTTTAAATAAATAAATAATACGTATATGTTTAAAAAATACAAATTAAAATATTGAAATAAAAAATTTAAGCATATTAATCACAGACTATGTTCTGTTCTTTATCCGTTTGAATAGCAGTTATATTTAATGTTGAGAAACATCCAGAAAACATCTTGGTTCCTGTCTGGGTGCCAAAGTTATTTATTTATTTATTTATTTATTTGAAAGACTTTCTGAAATAAGTAAAAAAAAAAAAAATCTTAGGAGCATAATGAAATAAAAGCACTTCTTGATAAAAATCTGTCTATAAAAGTACTGAATATAACTTTTTTGGAAGTGTGTTAACTGTCGGCACTGTCACCCTTTCTGTCAGGATGATATCTGCTGCCTGACCTTAGCTGCATATAGGGATGTTTTGGTTCAGATAAAGCTGCCTCAGTAACAGAAATAGTCTGACAGCTTGGGTTTTTGCATTTGTCCAGCCTTCGAGACAACCGTGCCAGCTCTCCATTTTTCTCTCTGTAGGTAAGTGACCCGTCTGTTTTAGTGTTTTAGTTTTAGACACCACCAAATGTCTATAACTTTTTTGTGCTTTGTAAATGACTCTTTTTTATTATGAAAGAATTCGAAGTTTTATTGTTAGTGATGTACGTACAATACATCTGTAGTGTCAAAGCATATTTTTATTCTAGTATGAATGTAAATAACAGTCAGACAAAATTTTTTTTTTATTAATAATTCTAATAATCCATATAAAATTTATAATAGCGCTGCTTTTTAATAGCATCGGTGTTACCACTACTGTGGATTTACTGTATATAAGAGCTGTCATTTTAAACCTTTTAAAATTTCTGTTTCATAAATATTTTAAATAAATGAACATATGTTGTTTATGTCTGTCACTTGCAATTGTTTCAAAATTAGAATCCATGCATTACTTTCATAGAGGGTCTCCTTTTATATTTATTTCTTGTGGGAGCTCAGTCATGTCATGGGTACTTAAACAAGGTCAAAGCCTTGGTTCCCAACAGATTCAAGAAGTTATCACCAAAGACCTTGCTTGTTCCTATTAATAAGCACAACATAAGCACAATGTTTTTATTATTTTTTTATTTTTATTTTTTTTTTACCACCGTGGCCTCGCACCTCCGCACCAAACATCTTGGTTCCCGTCTGGGTTCTAAAGTTATTTTTTAAATTAATTAATTAATTAATTGATTTGTTTGTCAAGGGTTCGATTCCCACCTTAGGGTCTGTGTGCGTGGAGTTTCCATGTTCTTCTCATGCTTGGTGGGTTTCCTCTGGATACGGGTATAGAAAACGAATGAATGGTGCACACCAGATGATTACATTTTTCACACATGTCCCTTTAAGGGCTCTGTAAAAATACAAACTTGTTGCAAACAAAGTTCATTTTCTTTCTATGCCACTTTAGATCAGAAACCTGCAGTACACTTAAATAAAAGTGCTTCTTTAGATAGTTACACAATGTGGCTCTTTAGCCACATTAAGCAAGAGCAGTGTCTCATTAGACGGTAGGCTTTGCACAAATAGGGATATTTTTCTGATTCATTTCTAAGCGGAACACATCTCTGATACTCCCACATTCCAGTATGACAACAACTAGATGTCTAAGGTTAATTCTGCGTAAGACGTAGACAATGAGACACTTTGACCGGCCTTCAAAATCACAAAAGATCAATCTGACAGAAATGTTTTGAAACAGCAAATGTAGGACAAAGGTGGAATCCTGTTTTAAATACTGTATCATGAACAGTCACTGTCACTGGTCAATGCCATGTTGGTTTAAATACTAATTGGTTGATATTTTGAGAAATAAAACTTTAGGCTTATTAGAAAATATCAGGAGCATGAGCAAATAAACAACAATAACAACAACAAAAGTGAATTGTGGAGGTAGAACACAAACATCATGATGTTTGGCTAATTATTACAAAAAAATTATAAATGTGAGTATTACCTTTCCTCTGGTGTGCCAACTATTTTACTCGTTAATTGCATTTCACCTGTTGGCATCTGTCTAGGTATTATTGTTCCATCTAGGAACCTCTGTAATCCAATTAGAGATCGTGGAGGCAGATGGTGACCATTTGTATTTATTCCCATTTTACGACGATGGTGGAACCTCCGGTCAACATTCACACACCAATTCACACATTATGGGCAATTTGGGAGCGCCAATTAGCCTAATTTGCATGACTGTGGGAGGAAACTGGAGTACCTGGAGGAAACCCACCAAGCACGGGGAGAACATGCAAACTCTATGCACACAGACCCCGAGGTGGGGGGAGGTAGACATGTAGCTAGCTAGCTAGATGTTAGTCTGAAGTACATAATCACTGAGCTCCATGGGGTAGGGGTAGCTCAGTGGTTAAGGTGTCAGAATGGTGCTAATCAGAAGGGTCCCGGTTCAGACCCCAGCAATATCAAGTTACCACTGTTGGGTTCTTGAACAAGGCCTTTAACCCTCGAATGTAAAATGAGTTAAAATGTAAGTTGCTCTGCATAAGGTTGTCAACCAAATGCAGCAAATTGTTTATCCAGTCATCTATTAATGCGATAATGTTTTTGATACTTCTACCGTTATCCTCAGGTGTTCCACATAACAAAAGATGGGTGACTGGGACCTCCTCGGCCGGCTCCTGGACAAAGTGCAGAAGCACTCGACTGTAGTTGGGAAGATCTGGCTGACTGTGCTGTTTGTCTTCAGGATACTCGTCCTTGGAGCCGGTGCTGAGAAAGTGTGGGGTGATGAGCAGTCCGATTTCATCTGCAACACGCAACAACCTGGCTGTGAAAATGTCTGCTACGACCATGCATTCCCAATCTCCCACATTCGCTTCTGGGTGCTGCAGATTATCTCTGTGTCTGCTCCTACTCTAGTTTACCTGGGCCATGTTCTGCACATCATAAATGAGGAGAAAGCCATGAGAGAAGCTATAAAGAAAGCCCAGTATGATCAAGCTAACACGTCCCATAGGAAAGGCCTTAAATTTCCCAAATACAGCAATGACAAAGGTCGAGTCAGCATCCAGGGTCGTCTGCTGAGAAGCTATGTTTTGAATTTGCTCTGCAAGATCTTGCTGGAGGTCGGATTTATTTTAGGACAGTATTACCTTTACGGCTTTACACTTCAGGCGCAGTATGTATGTAGTCGCTTCCCGTGTCCTCACAAAGTCGACTGTTACCTGTCGAGACCAACGGAGAAAAACATCTTCATTTGGTTTATGTTGGTGGTGTCCTGCGTGTCACTGCTGCTGAACCTCGTTGAGGTCTTATACCTGTTTTTCAAGACGGTCAACGAGTGCCTGACCCGTAAGCGCAACTACAATGTAACCTCTGTGACCCCGGTTTTGACGAAAAAAACATTTGAAAACAAAGACCACATTATACAGAACTGGATGAAGCGTGAGCTACATCTTCAGAAAAGAGATGCTGTCAATGAGGTGGGCAAGCGCTCGATTTTGGAAGACTACAACAGCAATGATGTGGAAGAAGTTCATATCTGAGCTTTGGAAACAGAACCATTCTCAAGACCAACAGACACAAATATCAGTCAGACTGAGCAACTGTGTATTTTGATTTGGATACACTGTATGGCCAAAATACTGTATGTGGACACCTGTCCATCACAGCCCTATGTCTTTGTTGAAAATCACATTCCAAAGTCCTAATCCATGGGAATTAATATGGATTTGGTTTCTCCGTTCCTGCTTCAACAGGCTTCTGGGAAGGCTTTTCACTAGATTATGAAGCATTGTGGAGAGATGTGCTCCATTCATTCACAAGAACATTAGTGAGATTGGGGATTCACAGTTTGAATGTGTCCAGTGGTGGGTAAGTCAGGTATTCCAGTCCAACCTTGGCAAACCATGTCTTCATGGAGCTTAAGTGTCATGGTCATGAAGGAATCTGCAAGGCAAGACATTCTAGACAATTGTGTACTTTGGGCCAACAATTTGAAGAAGACTGAAATAATGTACTTTTCTGACAAAAATGACTGCAATCAAACATTGTTGAATAGTCCGTGACTTATTGTGTATAACCCTGGAATACCAATAGTGACAGGAATTTATGCATGACATCTGAAATTGTATTCCTGGCAACTGTCTAACTATTGGGTAATGTCTTCTTCAAGCATTGTCTAAACAGGGTGTGACAGTGTGAACAAAAAAATGCTTAGAATCATTTCCTTATTTTTGATACAAAACATAGCATCTGGACATAATCACATGGCAAATGTCATGCGTGCCTTAAGGAAAATGTGAGTTAAGTTATTCATGATAAAGACTTCTGAGCATGGCGGTAATTTTACCTTCCCTGTGTTCCTATTGTAACAAGGCAAACAAAATTATGATTTAGATTTCGGGTTTTTGGAACAATGCAAATTTTTGTGTCATTTCATATTCATTTTTTATAGTGCATGAGTATATCATTGTTTCTGTAGTAGCAAACATGTCGCCGACGATGTGACATATGATCTAAGCCTAATAATAAACTGATCTTTAAAACCCAACGTGCTCATATTAATGAGAATTATAGTACAGTGTATTATTATATAATATGTATTAGCGGTTAGCGCTGTCGCTTTGCACCTCCAGGGTCTGGGTTCGATTCCCGCCTTGGGTCAGTGTGTATGGAGTTTGCATGTTTTCCCCACGCTTAGTGGGTTTCCTCTAGGTATTCCCGGTTTCCTCCCACAGTCCAGAGACATGCTTTATTTAGATTATGCTAACTGGCATTCCTAAATTGCCCTGTAGTGTGTGAATGAGCATGTGAGTGGGTGTGCATGTGTGCCCCGCGAGGGTTTGGCACCCTGTCCAGGGTGTACCCTGCCTCGTGTTCTGGGATAGGCTCTAGGTGAGATAGAACAAGAGGCTAGTCAGAGGACAGCTGCTTTATAGCTGCTAAAACACAAGTGATAACATGAAACAACTTGACTCATGGATGTCCTACTGCATTTAATTTAACTATACATGAGTTAAAAGTATAATGTTGAGCTTTAATAAAAATTGGAATTTTTAACAAATTTGACTGTGGTATTCATGCGTAAAACACTTCAGGGTGAATGATTACTAGAAAATAGTCAATGTAAAAACAACTTAAGTTCACATCCGGCATCATCACACCATCCCGATTATTTTTCTCTAACTGCATGACTGCACATGATTTCTTTTTTGTTCTGGCATAGTTTTCCAGAGATGGGATTAAGGTTTAATTTATACATGATTTCAGTTTACAATGTTTTGAAAACATGGAATAAATTTCAAGTTGTATCAAATGATAAAAGGAAGTTTTCTTTTCCCTCTGAATCCATGGCGTTAAGAAGGAGTGGAGAACTGATCAGTGTAAAGAGCATGGTCCACAATCTGTCAATCATTAATACACTATTCTAACCACGAGTGGGGCATTTACTGATCTCCGGATTACGCGACTGACAGATTCAAAGAGAAGAAAAAAAAATGACACAAACACTGCCAACCTCTAGAAGACAAAAACTCAAGGTCCAACCACAGTGAGCCATTATTTGTGCTGTGGAGTTTTTATCTGCTGGTATCATTTGAGAAGGTGAGCGAGAAAACGTTATATTATAGACATATTTTACATCTGCTGTTGAGGAAAAAAAAATGTGGCCTTACAGTATGTCTAAGTGACCGGAATATCAATCCGTAATTAGAGATTATTCATGATTTTTGTATTATGTATTAATGATACATCTGCACTGCAACGAATATTAAATTTCTTGTATGATATATTTAAAAAAATTTTAATAATATAAATCACATAGAAATATTTCATAGTTTATTTATTTTGCATTTAGTTATGTATACTGACCTTTATTGTTGCAAACATATCAGTTTATTAATAGCTGAAAAGGTTTCATATTTTTATATGGATATTTAATTTATTATGTTTTTTGATAAAAGATTTATCATAGACATTGTTTGTATGAATAACTTTTTCAAAATTTGATCATTTTCAATAATCAAATAATCAAGAATTCAACAATCATATATATGACAAAGTACATATATTCATATGAGTTTAAAATGTTAGTAATAGTGTACACGCTTTAACTTTTTTTCTTCAGTATTGGATATAAGATGTGTTATAAATACACCTTACAATACATTACAAATATGGTGATAAACTGTAAAGCCTTTTTCATATACACAGTATATATGCAGTCATAGAAACTGTTATTACTCTTTTTTTTCTCTTTTTTAAAAAAAAAATATCTATGCATGTTGTTGTACAGTAAATAGGAGGAATAATGCCAAGGAGAGACCGGTTACCTTTAGTTCATATTAAAATGCCAAGCTGATACGGCTTAATTATTGTGCGTAGAAGTGTAAAGATTGACTTTAACTAAAGATGAAAGAGATTCTTATTCTTTCTGTTTCCTGCAATGTAGGGAAGACTGATCACTGAAGGAAATGGGAGACTGGGGCTTTCTATCCAAGTTACTGGACAAGGTGCAGTCCCATTCCACAGTCATCGGTAAGATCTGGATGAGCGTCCTGTTCATCTTCAGGATCCTGGTTCTTGGTGCTGGAGCTGAGAGCGTATGGGGAGACGAGCAGTCGAGTCTCGTGTGCAATACATTACAACCTGGTTGTGAGAATGTCTGCTACGACTGGAAGTTCCCCATCTCTCACATTCGCTTCTGGGTCATGCAGATCATCTTCGTGTCCACGCCGACGTTACTGTACCTGGGCCATGCTATCCAGGTCATCCACCAGGAGAACAAACTGAGAGAGAGAATAAAGCAACAGCACGAAAAGGTAACGCTAAAAGCACCCAAGTATACAGATGACGAGGGACACGTGAAGATCAAGGGCAACCTGCTGGGCAGCTATCTTACCCAGCTGTTCTTCAAGATCATCTTAGAACTTGCTTTCATTGTAGGACAGTACTACCTATACGGCTTCATCATGGTGCCTGCGTTTGCATGCTCGAAAAGCCCGTGTCCCCACACTGTCGAGTGCTTCATGTCACGTCCGACAGAAAAGACCATCTTCATCATCTTCATGCTGGTTGTTGCATGTGTGTCCCTGTTGCTTAACATAATCGAAGTCTTTTACCTGCTGTGCAGCAGAGCGAGATGTCGCAATGGGAAGAGGCGCATGAGGAACACCACGTCAGCCGAAAATCCGGCCAGTTTGTCTTTGACGTGGCATTCTAAAGCGGGAGCTGAAGACCCGCTAAAGCAAAACAAGATGAACATGGAGTTTGAGAATGAAATCAGGAGCGTGAGTGGTGCCAGAGAGGACAAACAGCTGTTAGAGGATCATTAGATGCAGTACAGTACATTAATGCAAAAAAAACTTTATTCTTGTTTCTTTTTTTTTTTAATTTATAATTTCTTTCTGTATAAATCAGACTACAGGTAAATATATTTAGAAAATGCTTTTGAGTTTCCATTGAAAATGTACAAATGATTTGTGTTTACCGGGTTACAATACAATGTAAAATGTATTATATTTTGTATTTTTTTCTAAATTAAAAAAATGTCATTTAAATTGTTGTGTGTTTAAAATCTTATTGAATACTTTTATGGTAGTGCCTTTTCATGGCAATACCAGCATACAATAAAGTTTTATCAGCTATGATTTATTATGACTTCACAACATTCTCTCCTATTGTTCACCATTCACAGATTTTTAAGATGTCAAACATATTTGAATAAATGGCAATATTTGAACTTCCAAACACATATAAGAGATACAGTATAAACCATGTATCACACAGTATCACTCAGGAATACGTTTCCCAAATGCAGATTTTTAACAGGATTGCTGTTTGAATTTTTGCCTAAAGAAACCTTACATAACAGTCTTTATAATTAACATGATTGTATAGTAAGTGTTGTTCAAAATGCATCATCTGACTCTATTTTCAACTAGATTAAGAGTTTCCCACAATCTCATTCAACTACCTACTGATTGTGGTGCAGGAGTTTTTAACCTGTTTCTGTTTCTTTATATCTGCGGTGGTGCTTTAGTGGTGTAGTGAGCCCAGCTCTGCTCATCTGCACACGCTGCTTAAATGAATACCATGAACACAATTACGCTCGTTATCTTTAACTAGAGCCGAGTTAAGTTGAGTCTCTGCCTTGTAATTTGTAATTTGTTGAACTGCAGATCATTTCAAAACTTTGAGTCCAATGTCCAACAATGATGTCCCACTCATTGCTACATTGCATCCACTGCGACATTGGACATTGGACTCAGTGTTTCAGAATGAATTGCAGTGAAACCCTGAGAAACTTCTTCAGCATTATAACTGTATGTAATATACCATTTCCATCTACTCTGGTACAGGACAAATAACACAACCAACAATCCAGCACCAGAAGACTCTCTCGTTTGCTCTCGCTCTCGTTAAGTTGCATTTTCTCTCATACGCACACGCAAACCCACATACACACACACACACACACACACACACACACACACACACACCTCATCTTTTGCAAAACAGAAAGGATATTTAAATGGATCACCAACCAATCAGGAGAAGGGGGCATATCTACTTGCTTGTGCAAAAAAAAAAAAAAAAGAAGAAAAAAAACATTCTCCTCCAATCGTGGGTTTTGAACTTTACAACATGTTTGTGCAGCTTAAAAGGAAGGTGTTGTATTCATTTAACAGGCAGCATATTTTAACCTGCTAAAATGCACAGCGATCATTTTTAGAAGCACATGATAGCTTGGAAAAGGACTTTTCAACAAAAAAACATTTTATTGTATATTATGTATGCATTTTATTATATATGATTTTTATAAACACTGTATATTGGGGGTGATTTATTGTTTATTTTTGTCATTTTGGATTGAATTGAATTGATGTGATGTGAGCTGTAGTCTTTTTTACTTTAATGTACCAACTACAAGAGTTAGGAAACATCTAAGATATCTTACCTCATTTACAAAATAAGATTCCTAAAATTAGCTCTAACAAGACTTTTGACTAAGACATACTGTACTAGTGTGAGACATACGTAGTACTGTACCTCGAAAGGCTCACCTTGCATACTCTTTTTTAACCTGAAATATATCCTATGCTATACTGTACATTTGTCTGGAAAAAATAGATCTAATAGAAAAAATATCTACAATTGAATTCTTTTTCATCTCGCCTTTCATATTATAGGATTACAATAAACTAAATATACAAATTGCCCATAACATTAAAACCACCTGCCTAACATTGTCTAGGTTCCCTTGTTCCACCCAAACAGCCATATGGAGTCCATAAGATCTCTTAAAAGTTTGCTATGGTTTCTAACACTAATACATCAGCAGCAGATCCTTGTCTGTCCAGGACATCTTTGAACCCTTTGTCATGTTCCTCAAGCCATTCCTGATTAATGTTTCCATTGTTCTAATGAAAAAGACCACTGCTCGTAGGCAATACCATTTAATATTGGTGCAACAATTCTTAGGTTGGTTATGTGTCCAAGTAGCATCCATATGAACAGCAGGACCAACAGTTTCCCAGCTGAACATTGTCCAGAGTGTCACTGTTTGCCATCATCACAGTGCATCCTAGTGCCATTTCCTCTTCAGTTAAGCAACATGCCAAACCCAGCCATCCAAATGGCCATTATACATGACTCTGACTGGTCTGCAGCTTCATATATAGCAAATTTTGGTGCACTGTGTGTGCTGACATCTTTCCATCATAGCCAGCATTAGCAATTTGTGCTATACTGTAGTAGCCAGCCAGCCAGACAGCCAGACAGACAGACTAGTCTTCGCTCCTCACACACTTCAGTTAGCCTTGGGTGCACACTGTTGTCAGTTGTCCTTCCTTGGATGCCTTTTGGTAAGTAATAACCACTGCACACAATCAACACCCCACAAGTCATGCAGTTTTGGAGTTGCTCTGACACAGTGATCCAGACATCACAATTTGGCCCTTCTTCAGCTTCTTACGTGTGTGTGTGTGTGTTTTTTTCTTTCTTACTCCAACATATCAATGTCAAGAACTGACTGGTCACTTCCTGTCTAATGCTATTTAGGATTATTGAGAATATTTCTGGAAATGTAAAAAAAAAAAAAAAAAATTAAGCTTGAAATAGCTTGTCTGGTTCTACTGGCAGTGCCGAAGTTCATCCCATGTTCATGTTAGATATTGCAGTATATGATAAAGAAATTGAAATATAATGAATAACAATATGTACATTTTCAAGTATATATAATAAGGAATTTCATGAAATGAATAAATTGCTTAAAACAAACCAAAAAAATGTATACGAAAAATTCTTGCTATGTTTTATTTGGATATTGCATTGATCACAGGTTGTCTAGTGTCTCCTAAAATACACCATAAATGCAGCATCATGGAAAACCAGCTACTCGTTAGAATAAATGTTTAAAATCTCATTTAAATAACTTGGGTATTTAAATACGAATATTTTGAAATTCCACAAATAGTTCTGATTTATGGACGTCCCACTGAAGAGCACGTCCTAGGTTTAATGATTGATTCTTTGCCACTCCAAATGACTCTCCCCAACCCTGGCATGCGAGTAAGTGATCACTGAGGTAGAGCTGAACAACTGTATGACAGGACACTAATACTATTTCAAAACCTCATACGAATTAAAGGTCAGGTGTAGACAT
This sequence comes from Clarias macrocephalus, assembly GCA_011419295.1. Lineage (NCBI taxonomy): Eukaryota > Metazoa > Chordata > Actinopteri > Siluriformes > Clariidae > Clarias > Clarias macrocephalus. The sequence goes on along the minus strand of JAAGKR010002279.1, from coordinate 20,163 downwards.
TGTATTGTTCCCCCCCTTTTTCATTCTTTCTCCACTCTGGTTGTTGCATATTCCAAGGTAAGAACGGACTTTTATCTGTCATAAAACATTGAGTTTTTACATGTTATTAAGTCATACGAATATTTTCTGAAATAAAACAAAGAATTCTTGCTTGAATTCACTACAAACAAATGCGGATATGTAATTGTAGTTAAATTTGAAAGATTTTGCGATTATTTCCTGTTACTTCATATAAATAGTACGATGGTACTTTATTCTGTGTACGATGGTGTTAAATTTCCATTAAATACTATATATATTAGTATAGAGAGCATATAATTGTATTATGTTTTTATCTAGTTATTAAACTGCGCTAAGTTTTAAAATATATTTTAACATGTTCCATTCTATTTTTTATATGTTTTTTTATTTCTACATCATAATAATATTTTATTATTTTTTCATACAAAGAGTCTGACTTTTTTTGTTCTATTTAAAGTACATTTCTAGTTCTTTCTGTTTTTTTTTAAGGCTTATTTCTGTAGCAACATTTATGTATTCTCTCCTTCACCAGGCTGAAATTGGACCTTGGACTCATCTCGTTTCACGTTTAGTCCACAGATCTAATCTACAAAGCTTCATTTTAGGTATCTTTCATTACCAATACCTATTTAAATAACATATGCAGACCTAACCACAAATATTATAGTGTACAGTGATTTATTTTTTAGTATTTTTTAGGTTAGTGTTTTCCAGGCGAAATGGGTGAATGGGGATTTCTATCCAAGCTGCTAGATAAGGTGCAGGCGCACTCAACTGTCATTGGAAAGGTATGGATGACCGTGCTCTTCATCTTCAGGATCATGGTGCTCGGCGCTGGTGCGGAGAAAGTGTGGGGGGACGAGCAGAGTAAAATGGTGTGCAATACCAAACAGCCAGGTTGCACCAACGTGTGCTATGATAAAGCGTTCCCCATCTCCCACATCCGTTTCTGGACCATGCAGATCATCTTTGTGGCCACTCCGACCCTCATGTACCTCGGTCATGTCATGCACGTCCTCCACAAGGAAAAGAAGATCAGGCAGTATCTCCAGAACCAACCTAATGGCCAGGGCGGCAAGTTGCCCAAATACACCAATGAGAAAGGCAAAGTGGAAATTAAAGGTGACTTGTTGGCTAGTTACTTGATCAGTGTGATCTTTAAGATCTTGCTTGAAGCAGCATTTATAGCAGGCCAGTACTATCTGTATGGTTTTGTAATGACCCCTAAAATCGTATGCACCCGATACCCGTGTCCGTACACTGTGGAGTGCTTCATGTCTCGTCCCACCGAAAAAACTGTCTTCATCATCTTCATGCTGGTCGTGTCCTGTGTGTCGTTGCTGCTGAACGTTATTGAGATGATCTACCTGCTTTGCCAGAGATCCAGGAGACGTAATAGACCAAAATTAGTCTCATAAGGAAATATTCTTCTGTAAAATGGACATAACTGCAAGTCTGAGACAACAAGAAGAGAAAAAAATTAGTTTCATTTTCATCAACACTGGTTTGTGTGAGATGATTTTTTTTTTCTGTATTCAAAATTTCAATTAGCCTAAGAATTGGTTAATTTCCAGTTTGTTTATATTTACATAAAACTCATCTGGTTTTGAGCTAAGACTTTGTTTACATAACTGATTTCCATTTGTTTTGTTTTTTGTTTGTTTGTTTGTTTTTGTTGTTTTGGACTTCATGAATATATTACATTATATTAATATTAATTCATAATAATAATTATTATTATTAATATTATGTTAATCACGAATATATTACAGAACACAGCGACATTTTCTTGTAGATGTGATTTAGAAATGTTTTGTTTGTATGTAGAATGTCCTTATGTTTGAAGCAAATATATATATATTTTTTGTGTCAATAAAAAGCATTTATATATTACATGCTTCATTATCATCTTTTGCACTAGTTGATTTCAGTGTCAGTGGAAGTGGATTACAGTGTGTAGTGGAATCGAACCCGGACCCTGGAGGAGCAAGGCGACAGTAACCACTAAACCACTGTGCCGCCATTATATTTATAATCATAATCATAAGTTAAATACTATTGTGATGATGATGATGATGATGATGATGCAAAATGAACAGAACATATGTGGAAGTGAAGAGTTTACTAGAAATTTTGAACAGTCAAAAATAAAGCTGTAAAAGTCTTCCAAATGAAGGGCTTTGCCATTACTTCCATGACAAGATACTTTTTTTTGTAAGTCATTAACTCAAGTCATTAACCTTTTTTTGTAACTCATTAACAAAATTTTTTAAGAGAAAAAAATAAGGGTTCACAAAGGAATGCCTGTCGTAATGCAAATTCTGCTAATGTACTGTAACTGATAAATCTCACTTTAAAAAGTGAGACAATAACAGATAAGATTAATTTAATTTGTAATTAATGAATACAATTAATAATTAGTGTTACTGTGGAATATAAACACTTTGGGACATGTTTTTGTTGGAAAATTATCAACTTATAACAGCGCATCTGTCTTGTTTAATTCTTAAATTATATAATGGCTTGATGTCATTATTCAGTCCTTATTTTCTAGTAGAAGCGCTGGAATTTAAAGTGACCTAAGCATAAGGTTCCTGATTTTTTCCCCTTAATTTTAGCAAGTTTGCTGTAATTTCTACACAACATAAGATTTTCCACTTAAGAAAAATAAATGATGTAAAACTGGTGTTTAAATTTCAGTCATATATTAATAATGTCTGACTATGTGAATGCAATCCTGGGTTTTGGTTATTACAGGAGTTCAACTATTTTAAAACATTCATTGACTGAAGTAGCTGTAATGTTGTATGTATATGTCAAGCCCCTAAAAAAACGTCAGCCCAGTTGCTCTAAATACAGTAAGACAACAATTCTTTTATTTACATTACAAGGGATGTTCAAATTAGAAAACGGTTGCTTCCTTAGAACAAACCATGACTTCATATATGACTCACAGTAAGCGAACATGTAACAGCTTAAAACACCAAAAAAAAGAGGAAATTAAGAGAAAGGAAGAATTACGGAATGTGGAACGGAAAATCTGTAATAACACTTAACATGCAGACATCTGAAACCTCAAATAAGTGAAGATAAATCATCGGAGCACATGGTTTTTATGTGGTTTTGATTGCTTAAGTGTATACTGAGTCAGGGTCAGGAGGCCATGTTTCTTGCTTAAAGTTTAAAAATAAGTAGTAGGTATAATCCATTTACCATAACTAGGTCTAGAGTCTAATAATCACTATAATTACCCTATATATTACACTAATTATACTATAATTACAAATGACTAAATATATAAACAAAAAGCTAAATACTAAACTAAACTCAAGTGAACTAAAAACTAAATTATACTAAAAAGACAATTACTATATTTATCAATGCTGATATATTTTATTTATAAAACACAATGAAATTTTGATCCTTTAATTCGTCCCTTAAATGCCTCAGAACGGTCGTGAAACAAGTCATGATTCATGAGGGTTTTTTCTTTCCATTATTACAGTGCTTTCTTTCTAGTTAAAGTGATATGTAGGCTCACCACCATATTATTGTGATAATGTAAAGTCCTAAACAAATTTTCCACGGAAATGTATGGTTGTGTTAATTAGCTGCATAGATTTCTCATATTGAAATTTAACTTTCAATTTAATTGAAATTTCAATTAAAGGCGTGAGAGATAAAAGGTCTGAAGAGAGCTCACTACATTCTACTTTATTATTATTATTATTATTATTATTATTATTATTATTATTATTATTATTATTATTATTATTATTATTGACTATCATTGAGCAATTTTGACTATCTGGCTCCTCCTAGTGTTAGAAGCCATTATGAATGTCAATAATAAATTAGCTACAATTAAGCCCTGGAAATTTTTTTTTTTTAAGTTGAAAAATTTTATTATACATGTCAACTTCATTGTTTGCAAATATTAATTTGAGTCTACATAGCACTACACACACACACATGGACATAAAACATGTATTTTCTCAATTGTGTCATTTATGAATGGATGGATTTAAGTACATTATAATGAATTGTAACTACAAGTAAATAAAGCATGTTTCTTAAAGAAAGGATGAAACCACAGGACAGGACATTTCATTATTCTATAAAACTTACATAAAAAAACACTAACATTGTGATACACATATAATCAAGATAAAGATAGGAATAAACACTAATATATGTTTTTATAAAATAAAATATATATCCAAAAATGTCAATAGCATTGGATGGATATATAACAAAATTAAAACTAAACTCTCCTTGACTCTTTGTTTCAACTCTTTTAAATGAATTTTGAGAGCATTTATTTAATTATTTGTAGGTGTAAGTAATGATGATAATTGTTTAATCAATCATTTAATCAATCATGAATTAAAAACTTCTTATTTAGACTTATTTAGAATGCTACAATTATGCAGAGCAGTCTCATGTTTTTTGCAGTATCAAGGAGTTACAGTATTATTCTTTGTGCCTCGGTGTAGTGTCACACCTCTAGTTCCCCAAGTAGTGCATAGCGACTCTTTTCTTTCAGTAAAATCACGGCCAAATTCTTTCTGTTTGATTTCAGCAATGAGTCTCTTTAGTAACATAATTATGATTATTTCTACTCTTGGATGCACGACAAATCAGATAAAAAATCTCTGCAATATTCAGTAACAATGAGACACATGCCACGACCAGCATGAAGATGATGAAGATGGTCTTCTCGGTTGGACGAGACATGAAGCATTCAGTGCTTAAAGGGCATGGCAGCTTGTCACAAAGAAGCCTTGGTTCCATCACAAAGCCATACAAGTAGTACTGACCCACGATGAAGCCTGCTTCAAACAAAATAGTCATTAATATACAACTAACATAGATGCGCAGGAGATTGCCTTTGTACTGAAGCTTTCCATTGTCGTTTGTGTATTTAGGGAGTTTGGTTCCTCGCTTCTCAGCATACATCTGCCTCAGTTTGTCCTCTTTGTGGATCACATGCATGGCATAGCCAAGGTAGACCAGCGTCGGTAGAGTCACAAAGATGATCTGGAGAACCCAGAAGCGGCTGTGAGAGATTGGAAACTTGTTATCGTAACACACGTTCTTGCAGCCTGGAGTATTAATGTTGCACACCATGTTGGACTGCTCGTCCCCCCAGACTTTATCAACACCTGCACCAAGCACCATGATCCGGAAGATTAAAAGCACCGTCAGCCACACCTTACCAATGTTCGTGGAGTGCGATTGCACTTTGTCGAGTAACTTGGAGAGAAAACCCCAGTCTCCCATCGTGTATGTTCAGCTGAAGAACAGAGGAAGGAAGACTTAAACACTGAAAAGGGAAACGAGAAAAAAAAAAACATATCTGCAATATCCAGTTAAATCCAAATGAGTTTTATTTGAATGATCACACTTTTTTACCAGTGTTGTCTTAAAGCAGCTTTACAGAAATACAAATAAATATTTAATAATAATAATAAGTGTACAAGTAAGCACGCCATAAGCATACATACATTGATTGACTTATACTTCAGTGTAGTTACATTTTATCGAAACAATATATAATGTGTAATGATAGACAAGTCGTTTTTAAAAGTCAAAGGAAAATAAATTGTCTTTACTACTTTTGTTTGTTTTGTTTGTTTAGACAAATATATATTTAAAACTGAACATCATTTCTGTAACTGTAACTGCTACAGAAATTCCAAAACATATTTATTCTGTTTGCTCTTACCTGAGATCTCCACAGGTTTGCCAGAACACACCAAATCCAAATCTCAAGTATGAAGATAATCTGAAGTCTTATTTCTTTTTGGTGTTACTGTACCACAAAATGTGTCCACCCACAAACATCACGCCTACACTGAAGGAATCATTATTTCACAATGCACAGTTTCGCACACACACACACACACACACACACACACACACACACACACACACACACACACACACACACACACACACACACACACACACACACACACACACACACACACATATGCAGTTCTCCCACTGTACTTTTAAGGACTTTATAAGGGATCCCAATTCCCTTCTCAAACACCAGAAGTGATAACTTTGGGAGTGCTGTACTTTTTAGGAATCCACCTAGGGAAGTTGGGGAGAGTGGTGAGGGAATAGCGTCCACAAAGGACTTTTCTTTATTGCTTGAACAGGAGCAGATGCAACAATTAACCTCCAGGGCCACTAGTTGTTTCACCAGTGAATACAGTCCGCTATGTGTGTATAGGTCACCTGTGGGTAGGGATGTGTGGGCCCAGGTGATTAGCTGGCCTGTGACATAGTGAAAAAACTTTTTAGGGCTTGGGAAAAGTAAAGTATATGGTCATTTTTCATTTTAGTTTTCTTACTCTAGGCAATGCTCTCATTGTTTCAATTTCTTTACTTCAAGAAGCTAATTTCATATAATCATCATATCATTTCCCGTGGCCAAGTTAAAAAATATTTTCGACTCATCACTGTCATTTGCAAAAACAGTTTATTTCGGCTTTGCTGGCCTTGTAGACATCCTTATTCAGACTGACTTACATTTTTTTTTATATCTCATTATACAGCCAAGGGGCAACAGTGGTAACTTACTGGTTGTGGACTGAGGACCTTCCGCACCATAGTTCAATACCTTACCCACTGAGCTATCCACTAACCCTGTAGTGTTTTTCGAAGGTGTAGGGAGCAGTTGCAGGGAATAATGTTTTTTTTACCGTTACCTGTTTCATGTCAAGGCAATCAATGCAGGGCCTGAGACCTCCCCTTGTTTTGCAGAACGAACATTACCATAGGACATGCAACAGCCATGTCTCTGACGAGCTTAATAAACTGGCTAATTCTGATTAATTCTGAAATCCCATCCTGCCTCATAAAGGGTAGACAGCACTTCAATGTGAAACTCTTGTAATCCATGTGCTTTCTGGAGTACTGAAGGAGAAGCAGAAAAAGAAGAAGAAGGAGGAGGAGAAAAAGGAAAAAGAAGAGCTTTGTCATATAAACATTACATAACAGTTCAATTAATTTCGTCACATACCTTGGGTAGGAAGCTGGGGTCAGTGCGGAGAGTCAGACACGATATGGTGCCTCTGGAACAGAAAGTGTTACGAGCCACATTCAAGGGCCCAACAATGGCAATTCGGTGATTCTGGAACTTGAACCACTGACCTTCTAATCAGTAACCCAGAGCCTTAATTCCCTGAGCTAGCCCTGCTTCCAAAAAGGTATAGACTGGTAGCTAAGACAGAGTTTATACTTTACAACATGAAAGTAGCAGTGGAGGTATTTCTTTACTGTGTGTGTGTGTGTGATTGAGTTCAAGTGCATAGAATAACTTGTCGGGTGAAGTGCGAGTGTGAACAGACAATTAGAGTCCATGATTAAGAAAACTGGGTGTTTTAGCCTTGGTTTAGGCTGTGTTCTGTTAACTGGAGACAGCTAGCAGGAATGAATAAAGGAGATCAACATAACAGTTCTGTTGAGGGATCCAAACTCCTCCCATCCATGACATCAGAAGAACTTGAACGTGCTCCACAGAGCAGAGCCCTGACCTCCCGCTCCCTGAACACCTATGGCATGACCCCAATAATGCTCTCGTAGCTGATTAAACACAAATTCCAAGAGTCACGCTCCAAAATTTACTGGAAAGCCTCCCCAGAAGAGTGGAGGTTATTATAATAGCAAATTAGGACAAAATGTGGTTAAATATTTAGTTAATAAGTTAATACATTAACTTATTTATTGCTTCTGTTTGGTGTACAGTAGATCACATGCTCTTGTCCATGGTGCTGATGTCTGCTTAACATTGCAGGTATAAATGTAAGCCTTGGGCACGCTTATCACCATAACACAAAATCATTGTGATCACAGTTAATATGAGTGTAACATGATAGCATACACACACCAGACCTCAGGTAAAAAGAAAATACTTTTAGGGCAGCAAAGAAAACTCAATAGCACAAAAGTCTGTTTAGTCTTTGATAACACCGCTCATTTTATTAATGCTTTAATGGTGACCATCCTCCCGCTGATTATTTAGGCTACACAACAGCTATCTCATGTACATCACGTAAATTTGATGAAACCAAGACGTGCTGGAATGTTGCGAAATGTGGTTAAAAGTTCTTCCCTGTTTCTTTAGAAATGAGTTAAATGTCAGGATAGTTAATACGTGCTGCACAATCATATCTCTTCAAGTGTCGGTAAATTAAACAGGGCAGTCATGAGGAAATGAACAAGCAGTGTAGGAGTGAGGTGTGAACTGTAGCTTGACCTCGAAGGCAGGCTCTACTCCTAAAGGCTTCTATTACTGACGCATATAAGCTCTGGTTCATTTTGGTTCATGCAAAGGGACAAACAGAGTTTAAACATAAGTGATACAGTAAATCTTTGATGTCATACATTTTTGGAAAGAAATTGCATTTGTTTATCCTCCTGTTAAAAGTTCTATTAACTCTCTTTTACAAGATTCAACCTTGCAATTTCCACCCCTTTTTGTTGTGGTGCTCTGTTTGAAAATGTCTTTACGTTTGATCAAAATGTGTGTATGTGCACTATTAGTATCCTATACAGGTAGCATTCCCACTTAGCTGTAAGTTATTATGAGACTTTGGATCCACTGCAACCCTGATGAATAAATCAGTGATACAATAAAATACATACATGGCCAGATGTATGTATACCGTAAAAACAGTACACAGGGGACTAAGGAAGAGGACTAAGGTGTTCTCAGAACACCTTACTTTATCTTTCATCTGAAAAAAAAAACGTCAGATTTAAGAGAGGTATTGTGATTCATTATATATAGAGTCATTTCATTAATTAAAGAGCAAAAACTTAGTGTAAAAGTTTGTTTAATGTTTGCCATTTGTAAAAAAACAAAGAAATGACCATGACAAGAATAGAGGAAATATTTGACACTTTCGATCATCCTGTCTTCCACAGTGACTCTCTCACTGAAGCTGGTTCCTTACAGGTTCCAAAAGAAATTAGTATATATGTATATACACTGTTCTATAAACCTCTTCCATACATCTTTCTTACGGAATCTGAAAGTATTTTTAAAGAAGTGAAATTTGATGAGTGCTGTCTTTAGGTTGCCACATGTTCCCCTACTGTCTAATCCATGCTGCCACCTAGTGCTAATAATCATATGTTGACATAGCAGGAAGTGTTATGATTTGGGTGGGTATTTTTATTTTGCAATTCCTGATATGTTGTAAGAAATTATAAAAACTGGTGAGAAAGGAGTTAAAATATTTGGACATGTCCAGCTGTCTACAGTCCCCGAAGTTTAGGAGAAGTGTTAGTAACTGAAGATCTGAGAGAAATGAAAGTGGGCTTGACTTTTGGCTAAATCCGGAAGAAGACACACTTGAAGGACACATCCTCGAAGACTAATCTACAAGCCATAGTGTTTAAGACATACCGACACTTTTTAATATTTATCCGACTTCCGATTCAGAATTTTACATCTATCACCTGACCCACTGCTCCTGGTGAGTTTTATTTTACTTGTGTTACACAAATTTTAGTTTTACAAATTGGAATAATTATCCACAGAAACTTTATTATAAAAACTAAATAATAATTACAAGGATTATAACAAACATAATGATTAATAGGTCTGTAGTCTTTATTTAAACATATATACTCAACTACTTTTGTTAATATGGTCAATCTTTTAAATGAAACAATATTTATTATTATTATTATTATTATTATTATTATTATTATTATTATTATTATTATTATTATTATTATTATTGTTGTTGTTGTTGTTATTATTATTATTATTATTATTATTATTATTGTTGTTGTTGTTGTTGTTGTTTATGCTGTTTTTGGGTGATGATTTTTCCCCAAAATTATTGCCATTGTTATTATTTTTTCATAATTATAATTGCCAAATCCTACTTTCTATAGAGAATTATTTTCTCTATGATTAAGAATCAATGCAAATATTTTAGCTTTAAGATGATTAAAAAAAAAAAAAAAAAAAAAAGCACTGAATGAGAAATCTGAAGATAAATATTACAAATACCATTATAATACACATTTGTGCTGAAATCTGGTTGTCTAAGCTAATTATGGTTGTGTCCTATTCAATCAAATTATCTAAATTATCATCAAAAAACCTGCCTTTTCACATGTAAAAAACATAAAAGTCAGCCATTTATGAAGCATCAAAATAGGGACAGTATGACAAGTATTTTCCACTGAAGGGGAATAGAAACTGCAGAAATGTTCAAAGTTCTTTGAAGTAATGAATATCTGCAGTGGCCTTTATAAAAAACGATTTGTCACTGGATTCAGTTCATACAGTGTGGCAAAAGCAATGCAAAAAAAGAAATCATTTGTGTAAAGTTATATATAATGAGACAAACTAATGTGTAACCTTGATTGATCCGATGATTCAGATCATAGCGTTGAACAAAGCAACACATAATATGCTGTCAAGTTTAAATCACTTATTGTTTTCATTTACACGCATGGACTTAGAAAGTGTAACACTATCATTAAATGAACTACATGAAAGGTATTCATTACAGCAATTGTTATTACTGCATCAAATGTCACAGGGTTCACAAAAACACAGATAGAAACATACTGTAACTGGCACTATTATTGACTTTAGAACAACAACAACAACAACAAAAAACATTATTTCTATGGTTTGATTAGTATGGTTCTTAGTAAGAACATTAAAGGGGTAAAGTTAGGATCATGACACTAACCTAACAATATTAGTCACTTCAAAGAAAGACTCCTAGTCATGAAGAAATAAAAATACGCTTAAGGAGTGAGGAATACGTGGGAGGATAATAGATCTATGACTGATGAGACAAGGCTGATCTCTGAAGGCCAGCATGAAAGAAATGGCTACCTATAGTAGCTACTACTACCACTACTACTTAAAATCCAATAAATTGTGAATGTGTCATGTTGTCGGGTTGATGAACAAATTCTACATCTGCATAGGTCAAACATACAGTGGCAAGAAAAAGTAGTGTTAGTATGTCATGGTTTTCTGATTTGATTTGTCATAAAATCATAAAATGTCAAATGTCAAAATAACCCTAAGAATACAACGAAGCCTCATCAGTTGGGTAAAGAAACAACTCCGAGTGACAGCCAAATATTTGAAGGCATCATTGGAACTTGTTTATCAAAATGAACAAATCTTTTCTGAGTCGTTTAGTTCATTTCGTTCTTTTGATCAGAAATAAAATAAAATTTTCAATAAACAGACCCCCAACACGTCCACATATAAAAATTTGGCTATAGTTCCAGTAATAACAATATTACAGTGCATATTATAAGGACATATTATGATAAACAGAATGAGCAGCTCACCTTTCATATCTTCTGGTCTGAATCGTTCGTTATTTTGTCACATGAATCTCATAGACGCTATGCAGTGCTGAACGGTTTTGGACAGAATTGAACGGTTCTTCTCACGAGTCTTCTAGTCCAAGGCATTCATTCTTTGAATATATTGCACTGCATAGCGTCTATGAGAGTCACATGACAAAAGAATGAGCGATCTGGACCAAAAAACTCATAGGTAAATAATCATGTCTATTTCCTGTACATAACCTGCAGAGGTTTTGCGATGCTGTGAGCATATGCAGAAAATGAACAAGTATTTCTTAAAATGTCTCACAATCTGATATTCAATGCTCACATTGCTCAGAATCAAGGGAATGCCTACGGTGAGTTTGAAATTATTATAATGTAGTGAAAAAAATATATATTTTTTACTGTAAGCATTTCAGAAATCAGAAAACACTATTAACTATATAACTCTATTTCCTATTTACACATAATATTTTTATACATAATATATTACACATATTTAAACATAATATACTTTTTATATAAATACTGCCTTGATTGATTTCAATTCATGCATTTTTGGATGCATTCATCATTTCAAAATTTATGATTAATACAACCATAAAATAAAATAAAATAAAATAAAATAAAATAAAATAAAATAAAATAAATAAAAATAGAAATAGAAATAAAAACTCTTCCATGATGGTGACGATTTTGAAAAGCAGTTCAATTTAAATTTCATTCACTTCAATCTTATCCTTAGTTTTTTTCCTGACAAATGTTTTAAGGTTATAGAGGCAGTTGACAAACATGAGAAACATACGACAATACATACAGTATGATGAACAATGCCCATTAGAGATAATTGACTGTATTTCTAGAATTATATTGTATATTGGTGGACAAGCGCACACACACTACACAATATTAAAAGTATATTCGCTTTACAAAGACACCAAACCATCCTTCTCTGAGATAATAGAGTATAATGAATCTTTCTGCTTCACTCCTCCAGATTGAATCTGAACACCAAGCACAATGGGAGACTGGGGTTTTCTCTCGACATTACTGGACAAGGTGCAGTCCCACTCTACTGTCATCGGCAAGATCTGGATGAGCGTCCTCTTCATTTTTCGGATCCTCGTTCTGGGTGCAGGAGTTGAGAATGTGTGGGGGGATGAGCAATCTGATTTAATTTGCAACACCCATACGCCAGGTTGCGAGAACGTCTGCTATGACTGGAAGTTTCCTATCTCCCATGTTCGCTTTTGGGTCATGCAGATCATCTTGGTGTCCACGCCAACCCTGCTGTACCTAGGCCACGCCGTCCACATCATCCACCAGGAGAACAAGCTTAGAGAGCTGCGCAAGAAAGACCTGTCAGTCTCAACACCAAAATACACCGATGACACTGGCAAAGTTCGAATCAAGGGCAGACTATTGTGTAGCTACTTGACTCAGCTGTTTTTTAAAATCATCCTGGAAATTGCTTTCATTGTTGGCCAGTATTTCCTGTATGGTTTTATAATGTTACCTGAATTCCTATGTTACCAGAAACCTTGCCCAATGGTGACACAGTGCTTCATGTCCAGACCCACAGAGAAGACTATCTTTATGATGTTCATGCTTGTAGTTTCATGTGTTTCTCTGTCCTTAAATGTGATAGAAGTGTGCTATTTACTTTGCTGTAGGGTAAAAAGACGCCAGAAATATGATGGCTTGGCGCTCTACGGTACCGATGCCAATAGTCTGGCATTAGGTGCAATAAGTCAGGAAGCTGCAGACAGCATTAAGCAGAACAGTGTGAACAGGGTGATGGAGAACCGCTGGACAGACATGGGCCATGGTACTGCTGAAAAAATGCCCCTGTAAAACTACGTAATTACACTATAAACAATTGCTAGGTTAAAAATAACCCAGTTTGAAACTCAGTGCTGGGTCCAATACAGACAAAGCCAGGATAGGTTTTATTTTAGTTTATTAAGAAAACATGTTAGCATGTTAACTGTAGCATGCTGGGTTGTTTGTTTAAGCCAAATTGTTGAAAACTACACTGCCTACAGGACTTTTTTTTTACTTCAAGCCGCTTCAAGCAGCACACTTTCTGTACAATAAATAATGTGAAAGAAACCTGACTTCATTAAACTAGGATAATATATCCATAACTATAATTAGGATTAAACATAATCTAAACATAATCAGCCAACAAAACAGGTCATTTCATAATAACTGTTAATTATGTAAGAATTTAATCGTTAACCTTTCGACAATAACATCAATTCGTTTTATTTAATACAACATTTCCCACCAACAGCATTACAGTACTTTTCAGTCTAACATCCAATGCTGTTAAATCATTTAAAAATGTATATTGCCGACATGATATTTACATAAATTATATTCAGTTTATTCTTGTTATAAGATTCTATCCAAGTAGCCACATATATTGATGTTGTCAAATTGAAGTAACAATTCAAACACAAAACACTTCCCAAATTCAAACTAAACATGTGCAATATATTCACCAATATATGAGATATGTTCCTAAAGCTTAGAATAATTCACAATATCAAACAGCTAAAATAAACTTGTCAGTGGCATGCACAGGAGCAAGTAGGCTCATTTATATAAAAATCTTCACAAAAATTAATGGGTCTACTAAATATATCATATTTATAATATAACATAAATCCATTATTATTTTTTAGTACAAAATTCTATAGAGCATTTTGTGCGTGTTTTTTCTTCTTTTCACCTTGTTTTGTTTGTTTTTGTTTTTGTTGTATCACTGTGATTTTTGTTTTAGGTTACAAAACACTATAAGTACACCTACTACAATTTTGTCATAATGTATTAAATTAACCTGTAATTGTAATTGTATTGTGGCATAGTAAAGGTGCAATTTTAAATCAACATGTTAGCTGAGCATTAATAAAAGAAATATAGCAAACTTCTACTGATTGGTTTTTGTGGTGAATCATACAAATTTGAACAGAAGAAATTTTTATAGCACACACACATAAAAAACAAAAACAATACAATTTGTTCAATTTGATTTGCAAAATGCATCATCAGCATTGTCAGTCATCAGCACCTCTACCACATCACCACAAAAGTCTGGAAAAAACAAAAGTGCTGGAGAAACATAATTTTTTAGCAGCCACTATTTTGGCACTGCTTTTTAATTTTGCCTCTGTACAACACCAAAGTGAATTATTATTATTATTATTATTATTATTATTATTATTATTATTATTATTATTATTATTATTATTATTGTTATTATTGTTGTTGTTGTTGTTGTTATTATTATTATTATTATTATTATTCATGTTCAAGAACCAATCAAATGCTTATTAGTCAGTTGTTTAATTTTTTTAAGCCAGTAACCAAGCATCCACTGTGTAAAAAATGGTTTTAAATTCTAAACAAATAATACAATATTTTTCTTAAACCCTCTGAAAGGCTACACTCTAATCACATCTTGATTGCTACAAAAGATTGTGGGGAAAAAATATGGAAATGATGAGACTTCCTTCAAGGGTATTTATGCAATCGCTACCAAACCGGGTCAATGTGATCTCAAAGCTTTGGGATGCAAGATTGCAAAAGGATACCTCAAATGGTCAGCCATCAGGATGCCTAAAAGGCAGGCCCCCGTGACGCTGTATGCAGGACAAAGCTGTATAGACAATGAGTGAGAGAGTGAGTGAAGGTTTTTTTTTTAGTACCACTGCATTTTTCTCTATAGTTGCTCTATATGCTGCTGGGTAGAATACAGCTATTTTTGTTAAATTGGTATTAGTTTCCACTGCTGCGGCAATGATGCACAGCTGTGGTTTTAAGGAAATCCAGATTACAGACACCATCTTAACAAATTTGAGCAAAATGTGTAAAAGATACTAGATACTGAAGGCAAAGAGGAACTTTCTGCTTCTCAATTACGGAAGGAAACAAACACATCTACTGCTGTGATGTGTGTGTGTGTGTGTTTTTTTTTTTTAAGATCTCAGACAATATAATAACTTTGGTAACAATCTCAGTGTGATTATTTAGTCCAGTCTTTCATTTTACATAGAGAAATATTTACGGCATTTTTGTTTTTGTACACTTTTGTTCAGAGCAACTTACATCTGTGTAGGGTTAGGAGCCTTGCTCAAGGGCCACAACAGTTTCAACTTGGCAAGAGTGGGGCTTGAACCCAGGACCTTCTGCACAGTAGGCCAATGCTTTAAACACTAAGCTACCCATGTCTATCCTGCACTGGCTTCTAAGTAGCAGTGTAAAAAAAAGTAAAATTTACATTCAACATGAAATACAACTAAGCAAGGGTATTTTTTAAAATAGTATTTATCTTAGGGTTCATTGGTCCATAAGGTGGTTCGGTAAACTGACATGGTTGGATCCAAATGATAAACACTAAGCTTTGTAAACAGTACGGTTCTCAAGGCCAGCTTACACAAACACCAGTTTGTTCCACCATAGGAAATATTGACTTATATCTACACAGCATTTGCAATTCAGCAATCTGATCAGTTCTAACCAATTTATATTAAGGTGTTTGTTCTAATACATAACAATTTATATAGTAACAACTCATCAACATGGATTTTATAGCAACCCTTTATAACATTTAATACATTTTCCACCACAGCAAAGTCTTCGGAAAAAAATAATAATTTGAATTCCTGGGTCCTTGTAGAATTTTTGGTGGACCAAAGAAGTGACCAGAGAAGATGTAAAAGATGAAAAACGTGTATAAGGTTTGTAAAAACAACTTGTTATAATGAAGATGTTCCAGTGCCACTGGAATCAATAGGAGTGAGTGGGACTATTATTATTAGTCCTAGATTTCAATGCAGGGTTGAAAACCTCCCCATTTCTCTCAACCAACAAGAGGATAGCCGAGGCTGGAGGGAATTATCGGAGAATGTTCAATAGATTTAGGGCTTTATCCATGAGCTCAAACGTAGTTTGAGTTTCTGTGAAAGAAAGAGCATGGGTATGATACCTGCAACTTGATTACACAGTCATATGGGTGATGAAGCGGCTACCTGCTGGCCTTGGCTCATCTGAATTCTTTAGTAAAATTCTAATATTAGGGGAAATGTTTCACCTTGGTGCTGGTCTCCGTACAATGAGTTTAACATAGTGCACAGATGTGTGGATTAATATGTTATTTCCTCTCTCAGGTCATGAAATCTGTAGTACCAGACTCTCTCTAATGGAAGAGGAACTGATATTGGTTATGAGAGGTTACAGGTACCCCTTATCCCCTCCCCCTTTTTTTCCCTGTCTCTCCCCCTGTGTATTCATGTACACACACACACACACACACACACACACACACACACACACACACACACACACACACACACACACACACACACACACACACACACACACTGCATTACCATTTCTTCCAGTGTACTGTGGTTTAGACTTTTAGTTCCCTGTTGCAGTTGTGTTAATTTACATGTCTGTGCTATTTTTTATTTATTAATATAAGTTTGTTTGTTTTTTTAAGTGAAGGAAAACAACTTTTTTACTTTGATAAAAAAAAGAAAAAAGAAAAAAAAAGAAGTAGGAAAAGGTCTGCTATGAGGTAACAAGAGCAACACTGTGTTGTGTCTCTATTTGGAATATGTACCAACAAATTGTTGAAAATGTAATAAAAAATCTTCATTTAGCTTCCAAATGTGTGATGTTGAGAATAAGTGGAGAACAGATCAGTGTAAAGAGCATGGTCCAAGGTCTTGTCCACATCTGTCAATTATTAATACTCCCTGTGGTGGTTAGCACTGTGGCCTTGCACCTCCACGGTCCGGGTTCGATTCCCGTTTCTGTGCGCATGCAGTTTGCATGTTTTCCCCGTGCTTGGTGGGTTTCCTCCAACAGTCCAAAGACATGCAGATTAGGCTAATTGGTGTTCCCAAATCGCCTGTAGTGTGTGCCCCGCGATGGATTGGCATGTACAGGGTGTATCCCGCCTTGTGACCTACAGTAAGCCTCCTGGGATAGGCTCCAGGCCCCCCACAACCCTGAATACAGGATAAAGCGGTATAGAAGATGAGTGAGTGAGTATACATTACACAATCTTTGCCAACCTCTATAAAAATAAACCTCAATGTGAAGTCACAAAGAGGCATCATTTACCCTGTGGAATTTGTATCTAGTAGCTGTAGCTAGTATCGTCTGTAAAGGTGAGTGAGAAACATAATATTATACACACATTTTACACATACTACTGAAAAGTATGCCCTTAAGTCTAATCGGCAAGAATAAAAATCTTTACTTTGAGATTCTAAATAATTTTTTTGTATTTCGTGTAAGATTGTGGTAGTTTGTGGTCATTTGCAAACACAATGGTTAATGGTTAATGTGATTTGGTAATAATTGTATCCAAATAGCCTCCTGTAGTGTCAGTTAATAACAAGTATAATATCATATAATTATCTCCAGTATGTAAAGTCAAATAATAGATTACAATAACATATAATAAACATTAACAATAAAAATAATGATAACAAAAACTATTATTATTATTATTATTATTATTATTAGTAGTAGTAGTAGTAGTAGTAGTAGTAGTATCAATAATAATAATAATAATAATAATAATAATAATAATAATATTAATAATAATAATAATAATAATTCACAATGGACCAAAACATGAACACAAATATAATAATCATTTAGAAATCATTATGTATTACAGTTAACTAACACTACTAGTAGTGTTCATATACTTTAACGTTATATTTATAAGTTTATAAGTTATAATATAATATTTCTATTAATAATGAATAATTAATTTGTTATCATATAATGTGTTATAATCACTGCTTATATTTCATCCTGGTAACAATTTAGAAATGCACTATGAATATTGGTATAAATTGTATCATGAATGCATTATAATAATCATAATGCACAGATCATTATATCCATCATATTTTATGATATTCAAATATTGAGTGTCTATTAAATGTCCATGTGGTAAAAAACAACTGAAAAAAAAAATAGTTTGAGTATGTTTATGTTACTGCTAAAATAACATGTTACTGTTACAGGTTAAATATTGTACGTAGGTGTTTAATTTCCAAACAAAAGATTTTTATTCTTTTCATTTCCTGTAATGTAAGAAAGGTTGACTACTTAAGGAAATGCAAGATTTCTATTCACGGTGCTGGACAAGGTGCAGTCTAATTCTACAGTCATCGGTAAGATCTGGATAAGAGCCCTTATTATATTCAGGCTCCTGATTCTGGGCACAGCAGCTGAAATTGTATGGGAAGATGAGCGGTCTTGTGCTTAAGTCTTGTGCTTTCCTTTATTTCCTTTTGTGTTTTAAATAATGTTTCTGTATTTTAAATTGTGGGTTTTGTTAGGTCAACTACATCCATGGTTTTATGCAGATAAAAAGTTGGGAGAAGTCAACCCTAGAAAAATATAATCAATTGAGCCCACAGCTAATAATACTTGTGCTGACTTAAATATTTGAATTAGAGACTAGTTGAGTAAACTTAAGGTTTTTAACTGGGTACAGTATATGTTGTGTCAACTAAAATAAATTATAAAATTAAACAAATAATAGAATTAATGTCAACTTATAGAAATAAACAACAATAATGATGATAAAATGTAACTCATTATAATGGCACACAGTACGTTATTAACCACTTTTCAGTGGTTCCTTTAAGGCATCGTCACGGCTGACCCGTTTAAGATATCAAAAACCCTCTATAATTTTGCATCCACAATGTCTTCAGATCATATTGGCCCGGTTCGGTGGCGATTGTATAAATTTCCTAGAAGGGGTATATTAAAATCCATTGGGTGAGTTTTTGCAAACGACCCAAAATAAGTGGTCTCCTATTGAGCATGCCGAGACCCCCAAAAAGCCCCAAAGGGTGGAAAATTTATCATAGATTGTAATAATTATCATTCAAAAATCTCTATGTGTTATGGCTACATTACATTATTGTTCCATGGCATATTATATTACCAGAGCCAAAGAAACCAAATTTTATCAAAATAAAAATTGAAAGCTGCCTATGAATTTCCCTGTGATAATAAACAGTTAAAATAATGATTTTACAAGGTAAATATTGTGAGCAGGTGTTTGATTTCCAAACAAGAGATGAATAAGATTCTTATTCTTTTTCCTTTTCTGGCTATGTAGGAAAGTCTGACTACTTAATAAAATGCAGGACTGGAGCTTTCTTTTCATGGTGTTGGACAAGGTGCAGTCCAATTCTACAGTCATCGGTAAGATCTGGATAAGAGCCCTGTTTATATTCAGGATCCTGATTCTGGGCACAGCAGCTGCAGTTGTATGGGAAGATGAGCGGTCAAGTCTTGTGTGCAATACACAAATGCCTGGTTGTGAGAATGTCTGTTATGACCTGCAATTCCCCATCTCACAGATCCGCTTTTGGGTCGTTCAGGTTATCTTTGTATCCATGCCCACAATATTGTACCTGTGTCATGTCATCCATGTCGTTCACCAGAAGGACAAACTGAGAGAGAGAATAAAACAACAGCATGACAGCCAAGTGACAAACTTCCCCAACTACCCAGATGATGAGGGTCGTGCTGAGATCAAGTGCAACCTGTTTATCAGCTATCTTACACATCTGCTCTTCAAGATCATCTTAGAACTTGCTTTCATCATCGGACAGTGCTACCTATATGACTTCTTCATGAGCAATGTGTTCATTTGCGCTTCAAGTCCGTGTCCCAACAGTGTTGAATGCTATATGTCACGTCCAACAGAAAAGAACATTTTCAATATGT
>JAAGKR010002278.1:4679-98665 GCA_011419295.1 Clarias macrocephalus | reverse complement strand
ATCTGTGTTATATATATATATATATATATATATATATATATATATATATATATATATATATATAGTGCGAGATGCCTTAGTTACAGTAACGTAACCAAAAGACGGTGATGCTCTTAGCAGATGTCAGACATTTCATATCTAAGATTCTCAAGACTGATCAGCTTGTGTCAGTAAGCTCCCTTAAGTGTACAACACAGTTTTCTTTTAGCACTATGACTAATAGCTCAAATACTAGACCAATATATTTATTAGGATTTATTAATGGATCATTTTACTTATTATGCTCAAACATATTGTTTTTAGTATAAATTAGAATTAAAATTCAAATCAATTATTATCTTAAAAATATTTTTTAAGATAATAAGCTTTAGATTAGGTTAGTAAGCCTTTGCTGAATTGTAACCCTATTCAATACAAATAAACTGTAATAACCTGATAATAACAACGATAACAATTTATTAGTAGTTGAAGTTGCCCTCACATTATTAAGTAAATACTATGAAAAGATAAAAGTAAGTAATAGTTAATACTATGAGCAGTAATTTATATATAAATTATATAATTCTAGCAGAAATCTAAATAATCTGTTAAACATAATGCATAAGTGCATTTTTATTGTCATGTTTTGTTCAATGTGACTCAATATAAACTCGATTATGTAGAAGTGCTTTTGGTGCATTGGTAGAATTGATATCCCTTTTTCAGTACTAGATATAGGGTGCCTGTACTTATACACAATATTCTCTCTTCACACACACACACAGAAAAAGAGAGAAAGTATTGTGCAAAACCAAGGGCCCCAATATTAGATATGTGTTAAATTCTGTGTTGAATATACATACTGTATATATTTATATGATTTCCTACAGTGGATCACAGGTTGCCATGAGAGACTCATAGTCGGTGTCTCACAATCTAAACTTTAATTAAAAGCACATATTTGTCCAATATGATTAATGATTTGATTTCAGCTGCCAGGGTAAATTTACCTATTAATAATATATAGTTCTATATGGGGACGTTCAAGCCACACCAGGACTTTAAAGATGAAATTTCTCGAAAATGAAGGCATAAAACTGATTGACATTTACAGAACACTTCATGCATAGCACGGTAATGAGACTCTTAACCGCAGTAAACCATCTAAGTGGTGCAAACGTTTTAATCGTTCCCATGAACTTCCAGGGAGTGGAATGCCTGATCCTTAAAAATTGGTGTACACACAAATATTAATGAACACCACTTGCACATTATAGAATCTTGGATGCAAGTCATTGCTACATCCCCATAGAGTCCTGACCTCCAGACATAATGTTAGGAGGCCAGGGTTTCAGACGTAAAGCAGGCAGTCAGATCATGGGTCCGGGGTATTGAGAAAACTTCTTGATGGTATCCAAGTACTAGTGAAATGCTGGGATAAATATAATAGCGTAGCAGGGGATTAGACAGAAAAATAAAGAAAGTTTTTACTCTCATAACTGTTCTGTTATTCGGTTTGACTTGAACGCTTCACAGTTGCACCTGCTTCTTTTTTGCATGCAAAACCCAGCAGCTTACATTTTTTAAATTTTTGTCTGAAAAGTGGTCGATTACATAATGTGCTACCTTCTTTTCTGGCATACAAATAATTTTCTCTATTCTTTAAGCTTGGGGTGGAAAGTAAAGTCATAAAATAATTTAAAAAATCCATAGGAAAGTTTGTATTAAAGAAACATAAGCTGTATACACTGACTCAGTGTCACAGGTAGTCACAAGATCCCACAAGAGACTCAGTCAGTTTCTCACAATCTGAACTTTAATTAAGGCAAATATTTACCCAATATTCTGAATAATTTCAGCTTCCAGGGCATACACAACAGTGATGAAAGCATCCAAAATATGCAATAATCTCATTTGAACAGTTGATATTAAGATGCGTCTGCTACTTACAGCATGGTCTGTAAAGCCTTCATAATGCCGCTAATATGATGTGCTGTTAATTGGTGATTTTTGAGTCTGGTAACTCTACATAATGCACTTGACATTAATATTGGTCAAATTCATGTTTAAATATTCACTGAAACAGGAATGCAAAAGCCCTGACCCTAAAATAATGTATGTGATCCGTTTATAACAGGAACATTTAATGGAGCTAGTGATTCAGTACAGTACACTATGAGGACATTACCGCATAGGCAGGAAGACTGAAATTGTGTAATCCGAGTCGTTTGGCCAGGTTTGACTGCTCACCCATGCGTTTTTTTTTTGTTTTTTTTTTTACTAAAAGTTCTCCATCAGTCTGCTGCTTCTTATTCGATTAAGCTAATGGACATCTGGATGGCAATCAGGACCATCCAGCGTTTCCGCCTTAGCACAGATGCACCAACACAAAGGGATCTCTGAGCTGAGACTCTTTAATTGATGGATGGCAAAAGACAAATCGTTAGTATTTTACAGTCCAAGATATCATTTCCTCATAATGAAATCTCTAATATATTCGGGTTATTTGCCAGCTGATGATAAATTTGATGTATCTGTAACAGAAACAGGTTTTTTTCTTTCTTGTGTAGTGACCTAACTTCAAATTGAACAGCATGCACCAATGCTGGCCCAACTGAAACAATTAAGCTAATGGATATCTGCACTGCAGAGCCCCCCCACCTACCACCCCCACCCCCCACCCCCCCAAAACCCCAGCTCCTTCAACTAGCCAGACTGATGAGCAGGCTTTCTTTAAATACCCTAAAGGCTAATAACATTACACGAGGCATTATACAGCATTTGCTGCATGACCTGTGGCAGGCACCACAAGACAAAGACAGGCTGCCAAAGGCAATCCATGGAAAGCCATGGCCACGTGGACTGCTAATGACCCACACCCGTGTTCACATTGAGTCATCATGTGATAAAAAGCCTCATCCCTTTTTTTAATCACAGACCAGTTTGGGCTCAGCTTGGGTCCTATTTCTCCTGAATAGGCTGTTCAACCTTGTAGATTAATTTTAAGAGTTTTCTTAATGAAGCATTTCATCCTGAAGCCTAGTACAGTAGATGACCTGCTACTATAGTCAAATAAAGCTCCACAGAGTTGTTAAAGCATTGCTGATTCACAAATCAATGTTTAATAATGTAGATTTCCTTAATTTTTTTTTTACTTGATATTGAAATAACCAACCAAGTCCCAGTTTGATGATTTGAAGTTACACTTGGCAACCTAAATGTTCTTGCATCCTAGTATTTTTAGATTTTAGGTTTCATCTGGCAGTCTAAGGTTCCAAATAAAAATCTCAGGATCCCATCTGGCAATGTTAACATCTTATGGGTCAAGTGAACAGTTGAAGCATATGGGCCCTGCCCAAGAGTCCACCAGTCGCGGTTTTGTCATGCTAGGATTTGCACAAACTGCCCGCTGATCAAGAGTCCAATGGCTCAACTGCTGAACTACTGTAGCACTGGTGAAGCCTTAAGTTTCCATATAGCAATTTTAAGGTATCAGGGTTCCATCTACAACAAGTGTCTCAAACTGGATCCAGAAAGTACCAGTGTGGGTGCAGGATTTCATTCCAACCGAGCAGAAGCCATACCTGATGGAAGCTATTGGAAGACATGACGATTAAGTGTAAGATATATAGGTGGCGGTAATGCCTGAACTTACTGAATGCCAATTGCCATAAAGCAAGAAACAAACAAGATAGAACCCAAGCACCATGAACCTTTTTTTTTTTAACCACGCAAGATTAGGGGTGTCAAACTCTATTGGCGTGGATGCAGGCTTTCATTCCAAACAAACAGAAACCATAGCTGTTTCCACCTGATTAATCAGTCGTTCTTGCTTTCCGATAGGCGGAGCAGGCATGGCTTCTTTTTGGTTGGAATGAAATCCTCCACCCATATGGACCCTTTCTGGATCCAGTTTGACACTCCTGACCTTAAAATGTTCAATGTGTCCATCTTGTTTACTGTTTGTTTCTGGTTTTATGTCGATTGGCATCCAATAAGTTGCATTACCGCCACCCATAGGTCTCACTCTCCCTCATTTTCCCAGCCTTTCAAAGCAGATTTTTCAGGCCAGTCTTCCTAAAAATGCCATCAAATGCTTCCCTCCCTGATCAGTGACCCCTCCATTCCTGGGTTCCATCTATTATCCTTAAGTTTTTATGGTTCCTTTAAGCGTTCCTCAGGTTTCATTCATATATATGGGGGGGATTGTTCTTGTGGGGCAACAATTCAAAGATGTACTAACCCTAACCCTATTATTAAGCAGTCTTAGCAAACCAATTCTCTTAACCAAAGAACCTTTGATGGACAGTTTTCTCTATATTTTGATCTTTTCTTAAAAAAAAAATAGATCTGTTGCATTCTTTATTCATTCTTATGCACTAAATGTTTCCTAGCCTTTACAGGGTTTTACACAGAAACATTACAGTTTCCACCAACGGGTAAAACTGAACAAGGGTGCTAGAAGGATATACAGTAGAAGTGTTTATTATTGTTTAGCTGAGCAAATCTCCAAACTTTCATTTTCAATAAATTCTTCCTGTCTTCCTTGCTGGTGTTTTAAGCTTTCAAGCTTTATGGTAAAAGTGTTGACGTAATGTCTACTGCCTGTACGAAAATCCTATCAAGCCCTTTGACCCTGCTCTTGGTGAAGGTCACGTCTCCTGTCCATCACCCTACGCCACTTCCCTTTAGCTGATGATGAGGCTCGAAACCTGAGAAGGAGTGAGAAGTGTTCTTGATCGATAGTCTCCTACCAGCAAGCTGCGGGTTATGGATATTTGTGTTACAACCCCCCCTCCCTCAATCTTACCGGAATTCTTCATCTTATAACGCAATGTGAAATGCATACCGTGTGTTATCTGATCGATCTTGTTTTTGTTTCACGCATATCGATGAAAGATTTGAGAAAGAAACAAGAAAGATGAGGTTTTTGAAAAATAAATCTGCATTATTTTTTTTAGTGGGAAAGACAAAATATTTTTATTGACGAAATATTATGGGAGCGATTTTGACAGCTGAGGCTTTGTGTACACTCTGTAAGTAGACTGTATGACTTGGGAAGTGTGTTTTTTTTATGAGCTCAATGTATAAATTAGCATAACTTATCAAAATATAGTGTTTCACCTTTTAGCTATGACAAAGGAAGGCTTTCTGAAAAAAAGGGCGCATATTAATATATATACATTTTTTTTGGGGGGGGGGGGGGTTTATAATTTTATCTTTTGTTCATCACATGATCACACATCTCTGGCTCGTCCTGCATCTCCAGCTAGAAACCCTTCTAATGACAAATTACACAAACGTACATTTTGTCCTTGTGCCTAACTTGCTTGTAATGTGAGCTGGTCTATTCTTAATTCAATTCCGCGCACTCAGATCTCACGACGACGCTGCGCCTCTTTAGGCTTTCCGGTCATTCCAGTATCTCTGAG
The DNA here is from genome assembly GCA_011419295.1 of Clarias macrocephalus. Classification (NCBI taxonomy): domain Eukaryota; kingdom Metazoa; phylum Chordata; class Actinopteri; order Siluriformes; family Clariidae; genus Clarias; species Clarias macrocephalus. The sequence goes on along the minus strand of JAAGKR010002278.1, from coordinate 93,254 downwards.
CTTTCCAGAGAATTCAAGCCCCTAAAAGAATATTATATTAGCAATCAGCAGACAACCACATGAAGCTATTTTTACTTTGAAAGCACTCTGTGTTTCGCCCAAAACTCGATCAAAGGAAATTGTTTTTTTTAAGCACCCCTAACTCGAAGTATGAAAAGTGATACAAATTATCCTTATTACTATGATCTTTTGATAACTCCACTTGTATAATGATAACTGTCACCTCTTTATCTGGCCTTGACTTGAAGAGAGCAGAGCTAGTCAAGCCACACTTAAAGACAGATGTTCTATTGATCCAGATCGATATACAGCAACGCAATTTCATTAGTTTATCTCTGCTAATTTAATCTCTTTTTTCATTTTCACCCATAATACACTGAATGTAGACGAATTCAGTTACAAAAAAATACACAATCTGGACAGGTAAAGATTGTGTCCGGTTTAGTTAAACCCATACAAACCCAGGGTAGCTTCAGATTCTTCTTTTTGGCTGTTGTGGTCTTTATGTTGAAACCCATCTATCTCAAGATTGTGCATCGGGCTTTTAAGCTCACCACGTTTGTAAAGAATGCTTATTTGAGTGCTTCCTATCGCTGTCCTGTCAGCTTGAAGTGATCTAGTCATTCTATTCAGAACTTTCATTTATACATCGGGTGTTCAAATCAAACCAGGACTTTTGATTACGCCAAATAATAGAACACATTAATTTCTCTGTATAATCAGCTACTATACTCATGCACTTTTCCCAGGGTTTCACTAGTTCTTGAATACTATCTAGGTAGAAATTTTCTCAGTACGCCGATACATCATTCACGGATGTACTGACCTAAAAAAAAATATGATTCAAATATTTTACTGCTGTAAATTCTCATTCTACTGTAAAAGATCATGAGAAATTTCACACGTCCCAGTTTGACTTGAACACCAATTGTATATAAGATTTTCATCTGCTGAACTACTGGTCACTGGGTGTTTTGTGTTTCTAAAACAATTCTGTGCATTCTATAATACAAAAGTGCTGAACCACTGTAGTGTTTGATATGAAAATTAACTGAAGCAGTTTTTTTCTTTTTTTGCACTATGCTGGTGCCACATACAGTAACTGGCTGGTTGGATAGTTGTATAAATCCTGTAGATCAATACGATACTGTATGGACAGATGAATGGATAGATCCAGAAAGCAACCAAAGCTTCCTTCGGAAATAATGCTATAAGGTGTGAAGAAATGAAGCGCAGTATACTGGCAGCATTGGTTTCACCTCCTGTAATCTTTTTGTCTAAGATGTCCTGGAGTGTTGTGAGTTACTTTTACCAGATGATCTACTGTATTGGAGAGACTGGGAGAGAGTACGAAAGAAAAAAATATCAGAAACCTAAATTTTCCTAAGGCCCTGGGCCAACAACAGCAACATGTTGTGTGAATATTATCACCTTTTTATCACCTGTTTGTTTCTATCGGCTAGAAGCCGAGCTGATAACACGGTGGCGTCGTCTGTGTTAAATAGGAGAGCTTGCCTTGCCTGGAATGTATCTGTAAACGCCAGGACTCTAAAACGGGCCCCATGATACGAAAGTGGCTCTGGTCAAGGGAGTCAGCCAAAATACATCGTAAAAATAATTGAAATGCGTTATTCCACTGGGATCAGGCCGGCTCGTCTTTGTCCTTCAGTTCTCCTCCCATAAAAGTGGTACACATCACGATATACTAATATTTTACTTGAAAGGCACGTATTTATAAAAATGGAATGAACTCTAAAATTATCCACATGGATAAAACTGTTGTCTAGTCAGTGCACTGTTAGATTGTCTCTTATTTCATGGTATCCTGGCGCTTAAGATGGCATGCTGGCTTTTTATTTTTGAACACACACACACACAAGCACACACACATACAGACACATGCCGACAGATAACCTAGGTTCATTTGAACACTGTATAAACAACGATTACACCAAAGCGCTCATGACGCCTGGTTCTTTTTCTATAACAGCAACTCCAGATACAAGATTTCGGTTGATACACTCATTTAGGGCTGGGCGATACAGAAAAAAAAATATCACAATATAATGTTTCATATCATTCGGTATCGGTAATTATTGAATATCTATTAATGAAGGTCAGTAGCAAAAAAATTAGAATTTAACCACTTTATTTTAATTTACCAACATTACTAAGGCAAATTATTTTAATAGTCAAAAAAAATAAAAATTAACAAAAATATCTTGTCTCTTATGTCCTATAATAAACTAAATATAAGTGTTGAAGAGACTCTTATTAAACTTAAAAAATAAAATGTTACAAAGTGTGTGCAATTGTAAAGAACACTAAAGCAAACTTTGAGGTAGATCAACATCTGTAAGATGTCAATAATAACAATACACAGTAAACCTCAAACTCTGTAAACAAAACAAATTATAATAATCAAATATGAGCTTTCGAGTAGAGGAACCAACCATCATTATTCACATATACCTGTACATTGCAACATTACAAATTGTGAGCAAGAAAGACAAGTCGGATCCCTCTATCTCTGGATTTAATGCTGTGAATGTGACTACATTACCCCCTATGCTAAAAGTTCTTTCTGAGGGGTTGCTGGTGGCTGGGATGCACAAGTATTTTTTTGCAAGTTTGCTCACTATTGGGAAGTTGCGCTCTTGTAGCAGTACATCCAAAGAAACTATATGTGGATGATTATGCAACTATTCATTAACTTTACTCACAGATAGCTGAGCGTAATCGGTGCCCAAAACACCGCGACGAGTCCAGTTGTTGAGTGAAGCGGCTCACCATATTCACCCCGCTGTCAGTCGTGATGCACACATGGAGCAGCGCATCAGCTCGGGTTTGCGCAATAAATTCACCCGTGGTGTTTCCGGGAAAATATGCGGTGTTTTATTGTATATTTTTAAATATATTTTATTGTTTCTGCTTACTTTTTAAATATAAATACTTAATCATAAATATATTATGAAAATTTTAAACCTTTTATTTATTTGTTAGAAATGACCCTTTGAAGTCAACCTGCAGTACCTTTACTGCCATGACCCACATTTTGAGAAACACTTACATACAATACAATGTTGTTCTTTGATAATAAAATAGATTCTGCAAAATAATCAAATATAGTGTATATATAATATAATATAATACTCATTCATGAAAAATAGCTAACTTCACATTTTTTCAGGAGCAAATTAAGCTAATTTTAGCTATTTATGCTAGTTAGTACGAGTAGTATAAGCTAGTTAATTAGTTAGCTAGCTAGCCTAGCAAACAGACTGAAACCAGTCAGAATGTTTGAGCCAGAATTATTAAGAATAAACCACATTCAAAAAGAGGTCACAATAGATATATACTGGCTCAAAATGAATTATAATACATGACTGATTTGCATGGTAACTGGTTATCCCGATACAGCACTAGCTGCGCTTGTTGTGTTCATGCTAACTCGCTTTTTTGTTTTCTTTCCTTAACTCGGGGTTTTTTGTTTTTTTTTTTTTGGACATTTTTTCATAAATATTTACCCATTTAGAGCAAGGTTTATTTCTGGACCATTTTCCAAAATTTTTATACTGTATTTGCTTTATTTAAAATCAGATATTTGCTTTATTTAAAACCTGACGTTCTTAATGTTTCCATCGTATGCTGCATATATTTTAAAACAACCAAAATTTGTAGACAATATTTTAAAATAAAAGGACACTTTCCTTTCAGATTCATTCCAAATGCTTTTTAAAGCATAATAATAATAATAATAATAATAATAATAATAATAATAATAATAGGCTGCACGGTGGCTTAGTGGTTAGCACTGTTGCCTTGTACCAAGGTTCCGGGTTTGATTACTGCCTCGCGTCTCTGGTTTCATCCCGCAGTCCAAAGACATGCAGATTCGGGCTGATTGGCCTTCCCAATTTGCCCGTGGTGAGTGACTGTGACAATTTGCCCTGCGATGGATTAGAACCCTGTCTAGGCTGTAATCCACCTTGCGCTCTAAGTCTCATGGGTCAGGCTCCAGGCCCCTTGTGATGTTGTATACAGCATAAAGCGGTAGAAACAATGAGTGAGTGAGAATAATAATAAAACAGATGTACAAAACTCAACACACTTTGTCTAATCTATCTAGTGGAAAATACACATCACTCTTCCATTTGTCATTTATTTTAAAGCAATCCACCCCACAGCCATACACACACCCCTTAAAGTGTCACATAATCAATCAAAAAATGTCCAGACTGCCACTTGGATAATCTAGCATGGCGCTAGTCCAAAAATTTTGTGTTAAGTGGAGTGCATGCCACGACTAGCTCAATCTAGAACAGGGCAAACTGATAACAGGACTCCAGTGACAAATTCCCCTCCAGACAGCACGAGGGCTGATATACGCCCGAGGCAATGTAAAGGATAAAAAATATAAAAAAATAATAATAAATTCTGATTCAAATTTAATTCTGTATTTGCAACACCATGCAATATCCCGTACCTTGGACGGATGAAATCTTGTCAAAACAGTTATCCAAAGGTATCAGTCAGTGCACCTAGTCTCCGTTTGCACCTCTGAAGCACCTGCATTTCAGTACTAGTCCAAGAGAGCATTCTAGGAGGCTGGTTGGAAAATCCTGAGGGAATTGCTTCGTCTGAACATTTTGGCTCTACAGCAGCTGTATACACGTGGTGAGTGTGAAAGCTGGAGCCAAACAACAAATAAAGAGCTTCTTTGTCTTCTTTATTATAGTCACAGAAGAAATGTCAGCGGGTGGGCCTTTTTTAAGGTCACATCGGTGCTGAATGACAACACTGGGTGTAAATTTATGAATTTGGCAGAGTGGTGGTGTTTGGGGGAAAAAACTTTTTGTGCTAGAATTGTAAGTGGATTTTCACAGTAAGGCAATGTTGTTTTTTTTTAGATGCCATTTTCTCCTTAAATAAGTAGTTGTTAATAATTAGTGAATCTTGTGCAGATACTTAAGTTATATTGATTAAAATGATCAGGTATGGGAATCACCAGGGACTACTGAATACGATATTATCATGATACCCATGTGCCGGTTCGTTTTGTATTATGATTTTATTATTATTAATATCAATACAGTACTAATAGTAATAAACATAGCGTGAAAGTTCTTCCTTGTTCTCTTCTCTTGTGTTTAATGGCAGCTCACAAACCAAGGATATGCATCCTGCCTCCTGCTATAGTGTAAATAAGCAAGCGTACCCAAGAACGGAGACCAAAAAAAAGAAAGAATGTGATGGGAAGTGGAGGGTAGAAGCGATCGTTCCTGGGCGCGGTACAAATGAATCATGCCTAATGTGAAAATGCTAATAAAGTGCTAGCAGTAAGCTCTACCTTGGACAACATGGGTCATAGGTTAAATTTCACCTAGATAAAATGGACACTAAGCAGATGTAACTGCTACCAGAAGCAAATACCTATCTTTCAAGTCCCTTATCAAATCCCCTCATAAATGCTGTAGATTCAGAGTAGGTGAGGGTACTTTTGAGAAGAACAGTCTCCTTGGTGAGGTCATTTGAGGTCAGCTTTAGGATGCTAATTGGGGTGAAACTAATTATTTTAGGGTTGCTACCCTTTGTCACCATATGGTCTTAAGTTATTTTTATAGTTCTTGCTGGTGTTTTGTTCTGCTTATTTGTCACATTTAAAGTTTTTTTTTTTTCTTATTGTTAGTGTGCATTAAATCATTTTAGGAATATTACGAATAGCATGAGTAGGGACAGGTAAATACTAATTTATCATCATCAATCCTTGTATATATTGCAGATTTCATAGAAGATCACAGCAGGCAGCCGTTGTTTATTTACACACCAGCACTGTGTACTCACGGCATGTCAATTAATTAGAATAATCCTTAATGTCAATAAAGTTAAGATTTCGCCCTAAACACAAACTGGTGGCTTCTTTAATATGAGACAACAGCAGGTTTTCACGCAGATTTCCGTATCCAATCTGTCTGTCACAATGATGGACAGGTGCAAGGCAGGCTAGGGAGGGGGAATATCCGAAACAAGCAAGGAAAAAAAAACAGATCTGAGAAAGCAAGAAAGCTGATTAACATGCACGCCACTAGGCTGCGAGGCCTGACTGAGAGCTGCGAACACACAGATATTCACACATTCAGTCAATCTCCATCGCCCTGTACGTAGACCGACGCCAGTGCCTGATTAGACGTCCGTTTGGGACGTCATATCGCCTTCTTGGTCCTGGACAGTGGCAAAGATTTCAAACGAACTAACGCCATGGCATCACAGACTGGATGGGGTGAGAACACACACACATACAGACACATATGCAGTGGAGGAGAGAGAGAGAGAGAGCAGCGAGCTAAAAATAGCACAAGCCTTTTTAAATATTTTAGTCACTCGCCTGGCAAGAGGGAGCATTTCCCACCCAAAACAACTTCCAAACAAACATGAAGAATGCTGAAGCCTGCACTGGAAAAAAAAACTTGAAAAGCTGAAGCATATTTGTTGTCGCTGCACTGTGACTTTCCTGGCGCCCCTCTGGAGATCCTCAGAGCTGACTTCCAACCCTAAAAAAAAAAACTCCAACCTATAGTTACCTGGCGTTACAATCAGATGAAATGTTGCAAGACTCAAGCAAGATTAGCATTTGTGCTAGCATGAGGTTTAAGCTACTGTTTTTAGCACCCTTTGTTCCCAGAAAATCTCTTGCTTATGACTCTCTGTCAAATCTCAGTCTGTTCTAAAGAAAGTGAAAGCGTTACAGAGGTTTTAATAAAAAATAAAAAAAATGATTGGGTTTGAATGGTGAATTGGGGGGTTGGGGTGGTGTCTATCTGACGCTTCATCCTGCACCAGGCTCCCTTGATGGACAGAAGCCTCAACTTGAGACTTGATCAAAGCATACAAGTGACTGTGAGAAGCTTTTTTTGTTTTAAGTGCATGCATGAGTGAACCTGGATCGCTACAAACAAATATCTGATATTACTGTCTGCTGTTCTCTTGGTCTTAAAAGGAAATCAAAGCAAGATGAAAAGCCAGAACCGTAAGCACATGCAACTCTCCATTATAGTATCTGTCTTTTGCTTGTTTTTTTTCCACCTATAATCCATTCAAGTCTATAGCTGCCTCATTTAGTCACAAAATACTATAGATGTCTTTCCATGTCACCTACTTAAGGCGAAACTTTTTCGGCATCAGACCATCACGACGTCCAGTCCGTGCTGTTTATATTCACAGAGTACTGATAAGTTTGAGCAGCTTAAGTGCTGGCTGCTTTCACAACCATGTTTTTGGCATCGTACTGAAGTGGTGGTTTTTGGGTGGAGATCAATGCGTTTTACCGTGTCGTCAATACGAGACTTGAAAGGAGCACATGCAATAAACGGCTGGTCCAGTCTCAAGACATTTTTATTCTTTTCAGCTCGAAATGCTGGAACATTGAAAAAAATTTCAGAGCTTTATAAAATGCTACTTAAAATACTTACTTACATTTATAGCATCAACACAGGTACATCTTAACAACATGGAGAGGTAAAAAAAAAAAACAGCTTTCACCCCTGTTAATTACACTAACTGTTAGTTCTACCAGTAGTGGAAGGATATGTGTTAATATCCAGTACAACACTTTGTCTTGTGTGATATTGCCTAATTACTTTATGATACGATTTTAGCAAAACAACTTCCTAAATCATCACAGCTAATAGGCAGATAATGGGGTATGACTAGACGAAACTATGTAACATAACTTTTGCCGCTGGATAGTATGGTTTATTCCTTAATTGCTTATGCTTATGTAAAAGTATAGAAAGTGGTCATTATTCCCTTCAAACTTTTCTAACCTGGATAATGAAATTCAGAAATGAATGCAAAAAAAAATTTGTACATTTTCATTTCATTTACAAGGCTCGACTCAAATAACATGTGAATCAAGATTGACATGTATTTTCTACAAAAAATGTACATGAACAAAAAATCTTAAGAAGTAAATAGATTTTCTGCGACTGTAATGTAAATCACTTTCACATATCAGTGAACATAAGTAGCAGACACGTCTCATTATTTTGGATGCCATAAGCATTGTTTTACAAAGTCTAAAGAAATTAAAATCAGGAAAGATCATGGGATTAGAAGGTGTGTCCAACCTTTTGACTGGTAGAGTATTTCTGCCTTCACACCTTTGTCGTGTCTGTTAATGTATTCGGTAGCACATGCTTATGAGACTAACCCTTGGTGATTTAACAGTACATGGTGGAGGGACTGATTTTCAGGAGACAGAACGGGTGAGAGAAGCACAGTACTGCGTGGTTAAAATGACTATTTGGTTCATTCAAACTCATGATCGATAATGGAAGAGGTATCAACTCCCATCGCTAATGGTAACCCTTACGTCAAAGCTTAGCTTCATCTTACTTTTTAACAGTCAAGGAAAACTTACTACAGTATACATTAGTGCCTGCTGTATGCTCATTGGTATCACCGGCAAGGAATTTTGACTGGCACCAAATTGACTTCATGTTCCCTCACTGCACTGCTAAAATCATAGTCATTTAAAAAATAATAATAATAACATAAAAAAATAATAGACGAAAGTAGTTCATCCTAATCAATTCATTTCAGAGAACCCTTCCCAGATAATACTCACGATTAGCCTGTATTAGGATTTGATGAGTGGATATGGGAGGTTCAGGTGGAGCGACTGCTGTGAGAGATGATTATATCTTCAAGAAAAAAGAGCCTCGGAGCCTGTCTCATCTGTAATTCATAGTGACACCACATCCTTGTCGCTTGATAACAAAGAAATCTGCCAAGTTATTACCACCTCAGACATGTGGATTCAAGGAGATGAAGATGAGGCGAGGGGTATTTTCTTGCCTGATGCCGATGAATATATCTAAATCTTTCGCTTGAAAGCGTTGGTTCGCTGAACATTTTGAAGGAAGTGAGATGAGTAGACCCAATTAAAAATCACACTTCAACACCAAGCTTCTGGAATGTCCCATTTTTCATCTGTACATTAGGGATTTTCATATATCTGGATTGCACCCTATATCCACTCGGTGGATTTAATGCTAGTCAGCACTCTTGTCGTGATGGATAGTCTCTCAGGCACTTGAGACTGGTGATTTGGTATGTGAAACAGACCTGATCAGTCAGAAGTGCTTCAGTTTGAAGATTTTCTACACAGTAAAGTCCTTTTTTTTGCTGCTGCAGCCTGCTATCGCTGCATCCTAGCAGTGCAAATGAGTCGAGTTATTGGCATTTCTAATAGCCTTTAGAGATGCATGTGTCACTCTCCGCTCAAGGTAATTTATGGAATCCCTTCACCCTTTTGCACACTACTCTGTCTTTCAGTCTCTTTCTCTCCACCTCCACCCCTTCCCCCCCTCCTGTTTCTTGCAAGATTTCTGGCCAGTTCTCGTTATTGAAAAAGGTCTCTCTCTTTCTTTTACCCCATCGCTTCGTCTCTCCTTATTAGATCTGCGATTCCAGACGTGCATTAAGATATTAAATCCAGGAAGGGAAGGGAATGGTTGCAGCTTGCCAACTTGGCAGGATCCCCACTCCTACCATTTCCCCTCCTTTTTTTCCCTCTATCTTGCCTATCTTGCTACCGAAAGGATTCAGTGGAGTCCAGTGGAGAGAGAGAGTGAGAGAAAAAGATTGGGCATCTCTCACTGTCCAGGCCCATGGATAGCCAGACAAAGCTCTCCCTTGTGAGCAAGGGAATGACGGGAAGAGGCTAAAACAGTGGACGCTCTGTCATCGCTTGGATCCTGCTGACGCGTCACTGAATGAAGACGTGCATGCATGCGCCCACACAGCCCAGGCACCACTGGAGCATTCTTCATGACATGTGAGCATCTATTATGGTTGTTCGTTAGGCTATGCAGCTTCGCCAACAAACGAAAGAATGTCTTTTTTGTGCTAGCCCTGTCACTGGGTCTCCCTTGTGACAAAAAGAGACGAGACGTTGCGTCTTATAAAGAGCTACTTCTGGTTCTTACAAAAGATTATGTTTTCAAATGCAACAAGCAAGCCTCAGAAAGGGTTTGTAGCTGCACCCAAGGAATAAATTGTAGTTTGGGGAAATTTAATGAAAACCCCATTTATATATAGCCACTGTCCATCCTCTTCCCCTTCCAGATGTGTTCAACATTCTGTTACTAGTTTAATTAAAGACTAAATTATCATCAAGACCCCTCGTCGAAATGTTGTTGAAATCATGTTAAACATTTTATACTCTTATAAATTGTTTGCACAACTGCTGCAATTGCACAACTGCCACTTTTGAGATAAATATGTCTAGATCCCTCAAAGTCAGCCAGGTTAATAAAGGTTTGGGTCCCTATACGCATTTGTGGCCACATCCTTTACTTGAGTAAAAGTTAGAAGCAGCTCGGCGTCTGATTGTCATTCACATACCACGGGCAATTTGGAAAAGCCAGTTAGCCTAACCTGCATATTCTTGGACTGCGAGAGGAAACCAGAGTACCCAGAAGATACTCACAAGACATAAGGAAAACATGCAAAGTTTCAATATTTCACTTCGAATATTACACTACTGTGGTTATGTAACACAACATTATGCACAAATGTAGTGAAATAGAAAGTACAGATATTTGTAGGATGTAGCGGAGTAAAAGTAAATTAAACTACTCAGATCAAGTACAGATACATGGAAAACAATACTTGTAGAGTAACTAATCATGTAGAGTAACAAAGTAAATGTAATTAGACACCTTCCACTTCTGCCTGCAACACTTCTGAGGGAGTACTGAAACGAAATACCAAGACATCCTTCGGTAAGCCCCTATTTTCAAGACATATTTACTCACAAATTATGTTCCACTAGAGCTTTTCTTGGTATAAGTTATTAGAAATCAAGGCTTCGGGGTTTTCATATGAAGAAAAAAAAATATCCACGATTATGGTATTCGGCAGATCTTATCCTGTTTTCTAAACAAAGATGACAATTTGAAAAGTTGAGTTTGAGAAGAGGTGACATGCAGGTCGTACTGTATATCCTCATAATATTTAATATTTGGCTTTGTCTGTGCCTGAGATTTAAGAGAAGTCTGAGATGTGAGACACGGAGCAGGACAATCCTGGGAAATGGGGACAACAGATTAGAAAATGGTGTGCAAAGTGTACCATTCTTTAAGGCTTGACAGAATTGTAGAGTCATTCCTGAATGGAAGGAAACAATCTTAAAAAAAAAATTGTGTCTGTATGCTGAGACACAAATAGCCCATTTTGGAAATCATAGTCTCAACTGATATTGTTATGCTCATGCAAGATTTATCCTAGATCCTCCTTTTATTAGCATTAAGAATCTCGGATTACTAGATTACAGCTTGGCATCAGACTTGTCACTGCCAACTCTGAGGAATGAGCTCTGTCTCTTCTAGCATTCCCTCTAGTCAGTTATTAACCCGTAACCCCTGCCTTAATGCCACCCCCCCCCACCCCCACCCCAATCTGATGCCAGATCTCGGCACTTTTCCAACACACTCATCTTTCCCTCGGAGAATACAGAGTGCACTAAAATGAGTGCTTTTCCTCCCTCTATTCTCACAGCTCCATTCATTTGCCTCTAGCAGCAGAACGCCCAAAGGTCCTTTGCCTTCTGTATCCCCACCACTCTCGACTCAGCACTAACGTGGAAATTGAAAATAGCAAGAAGCTAAAAGACCTGATGTATCCAGAGCTTAGGTATACACTTTTCCTGGAAGGCGTGGAAGAATACCAGGACACGTGGATGCGGCTTGCCGGAGAATTCTCCCTCATGCTGCAGCGTATGACGGTTCGGGTTTATACTTCTGCAGGAAATAAAGGGATGAGTCAGACGCACCATGGCAGCTCTGTGGTCCTCAACTGAAATGGAGCAGGCAGGCGTTGTGTTTGGCAGAACAGGTGTTTGATACACATGTCAGTTCAATTATCTCCTGAAATCCTCACGGCGTCGGTGGTGACTTTTTTTTTTAATTAGCTGTCATTTCTAAACCAAGTAAAAGTTGGGCGACAGACTAAGTGAACAATATAAAAAATACTTCAAATATATATAAATAAAAACTGATTTAGCTTTGCTTAACAACAACTCAACTCTACTATGTTCCTATAAACCAATACTGTTACACGAAAGCAAAAGCATCACAGATGGACAAAATAATGATTTTAATACTATGACAATTTCAAATATCATGATGCACCTGTTTCAGATATCTATAGTATCTTTACACTAAAACAGGTTTGATTATTGTAGACATTAACAAATCATTGAATTCACATTTTTTTTATTTAATGCAACACTATGTTAGTAGCACATATATATTGTGATACACACCTTGATATCATGATAAGCTGTAAGCTAACAATTTAACTGAATGCTTTACTTTGAAATCTTAAAGAATGCTTCGTTAATTAATGGCCGTGACGGTCTGTGAGACTCCAATGGCCAATGCGAAATAAATATATAAAAGAATTAAGCAGACTAATTAACACGTGCCTCCTTTTCAGTTAACAACACCCTCATTCTCTAAGAATGTAAAGAAGGGCTGGTTTGACATTTAGAACAAGCCATTCTATCATCCTAACAACAGCAAGAACAATGTACCAGGGGCATCTGAGTCAAACCAGGACTTTTGACTGTGCAGAATATCAGAACACAATTACATATGAGAGTAAAAATCCCTTTATTTCTCTATATAATCCTCTGCTACACTAATGCAATTATCCCTGGTGCTTGGATACCATTAAGACGGCCAGCTTCACATGGGTAACGCTGGCTTTCCAGGAACACCTTTAATGAGCCAAAACAGGTGGAAATGGCTTGGAGAGAGGTCAGGGCTATACAAGGATGTGGCAATAACTCCTAACTGAATCTGGTAATGTGCAAGTAGGGTTGGTGACTGATCATGTGTACAGTTACCACAGACAAATATATATTTTCTGCAAGCTGGGGACAAGTTATCTGCCAATTTATAAGGATCGGGAGTTCTGCGGCCGGGATAGTCATTCACAGAGGTATGGACTGCTTTAAAAACATTTGCACCGTTCAAATATTTTGCCTTTAGGTTCATATTTTGCGGCTAAGAGTCTCATCACTATGCTTTACGTTTATCGGTTTTACACACATATTCCACAGATATCTCAATGCTACCAGTTCATAAAAGTGATGAATAACTCCATGTTTTAATTTTTAATCAACAGTCATTTTCTCTTAAAAAGTGATTATAGATTAGTCTGAAGCAAGGGCATGATGCAGAAAAATATATATTTTTTAAAACGTAACTTCAACTCTCATCCAAATTTTAAATTCTTGCATTTTTTCCCAAAAGAAGTACATCAAAGAAGCCAAGAGAAATTCAAAGGCAACTGTGATGTGTGTGTGTATGTAAAAAAGTGAGAGATTAAGAGAGACAGAGGCAGAGTAAGAGAAAGTTCTGATACTGATAGCAAGTGAACAGAGCGGCAAACAACAGGCCTGGAGAGAAGAAGCTCTAAGTTTAGACCTGGTCTCCACACAAAAGCAACAATCACAGAGTTAAATCAGGAGCTGGCTGATAACCCGACGGCACCGCATGCTTTTAACCCTACCGGCCTGGGCAAAAAGGACGATCTGCATTTGATAAATCTGTTTAAGCTGTTTCATGACAGAGGAGATTGTTAAAAGTGCCATAGCAATAACAGTGACCTGAAGTGAATTGTTTATTAGTTTAAATTTAGATTTGTATATCATCTGGAGGAGCATTTTATTCCATAAAATTATTATTAATGAAATTCCAGTTCATATCCTAAAAGGTGGTGTTAATTAAATGAGTCATATTAAAGTGGAGCTTCGGCAGGTTTCAAATAATGGAATCGGCATGAGTTACCACTATTTTATACTCACATATGTTATGATGGCAAATTAAAATAGCTCAAGCAAGTCATTCCTTTAAGACAAAAGAAATGATGATACGACATTATCGCGATACTTTGGTGTCAATACAATTCTACACGTATCACGATTTTATAAATATCCCAATTCAATATTAAATTTCTTCTCAGATTTTGTTTAAATTCTAAACAAACTTCACAAATAATTTGCTCCTACCACAAACGTCACTGCTACCTGCTGATATGTGAACAGTTTAAAGCACTCCACCTATGTCTATCATAGAGGAACGGGGTCATTTTACCACCACAAATATCTGAACTTAATTATTATTATTTTTTATTATTTCAGAGTCAGAAAAGTATCACGATATATCCTGGAATCGATTTTTCTGTCATTTCTAGTATATCAGTATAAAGCATTGTCAGGTGAAGCAGAGGAAAAAGAGCTGTAGCGAATGGGAATATTAGTAATTTTTAGCATCTTGAAAACGTTTCCTTAGACGGAATTTCGTTGGCATCAGTAAATGCAAATCAAAGTCACCAATTAGATTTAAATATGCAAATATCATGCATAGTGCTCAGTGCACAGACATCTGGAGGCAGTGTTATGATCTGGGTTGGTTCAGTTGGTCAGGTCTAGACTCAGTAACATTATGTGGCAATAAAATAAAGTCAGTTGACAACCTGTATGTTCTGAATGACCAGGTAAAAACATTGATCACTAATGAAAGCCATTGAGATGTGTTGGCAAGTCTTTAAGGCCTCAATACAAGATCTCGACTATGGATGGAAATAAATATTCTGCCGTCACATAATGTTGTTAAACGTGCACACCATAATCACAACTAAAGAAGGTCTAACAAAATATTAGTGCGAGTGTGTGACTTTTTTTGCCCGTGCACTGTATACCTAAACATAAATATAAGAAAATCAGCATTACCAAACCTTTTGAAATGTTCAACCTGAAATGTTTTTTTGTTTGATTTGGCCTGCAAAAATGACTTAGTAGGCATGGTGCCTAGAAATAAAGTCCCAGCTTATTCATCTGATCACACAAAGGTCACAATGTCCAGCGTTTACACAATGGCTCACAGAGGAAAGGTGCTGCCAAAACAAACTAAAAAAAAAAAATCAGGAATGTTCCGTCTGTCAACAAGACAGAGCGCACTGAGCCATTTCTATAAATGACCTCCATAGGAAAACACAAAGATCTATTTAGTAGAAGGAAGTATCATATGAGGAAGCACTAGTGGAAAACTGGTGTGTGAAAATTCTCGATTTTGTAAATACTTGTGTTTTTTTTTTTGTCTGTGCATAGGTGTGTGAGTGTCTGTGAATTCACCCAACAGGCCTGCATAATTTGACTTAATAAGCATCTCCATGTTGTGAGTTGACTCTGTAATGAGGTATATGCAGGTTTCTAAGCCCACTGCATGGTTAAGATCATTGGCGATTAGGGTGCAGTATGTTATTGTGCTTTGTCTGATGATTGTTCTGTGGTGCTTCTGGGAAGCTCAGCCTAATTATGTTGACTGGATTTAAGGGCTAATCATTTCTTTAATTTGACCATCTCATCAAGCACTGTACGCTATATTATGTTATAAGGGTGGGGTTTTTGGTGTGCCTATGTGTGCGTGCGTGCGTATGTTCTTGACCAACGGCAGAAGGTTAACATAGGTGTCTTCAATTATTGTGTTTCTGGGTCAAATCATTGCAACACAGTATGTGACAGTGAACTTTCTTGCTTTATTATACTGTAATACAGCGAACATTGCAATGATCAAATATGGCAATGTGATGGCTATTTTTGTCCGATTGAAAGCGAAATTTTATAATCAACATGGTGCTTCTGGGAAATTGCGGCTAATGAAATGCAATCATATCATTTCTCGTAAATGCGTCAAGGTTAAAGAGAAATAAGACACACTTTCCAGGCACACTCAGCGGTATATAATGCATTCTATACAGTTCTCAGATTCTAATCCTGGATGTCTCGTTGCAGCCGGTGATGCCACTGTTCAGGCAAATGATCAATATCTTTTCAGAGTTCCCTTTGATATCAAAGAACATTCTAGAGGCTAAGCTCGCTCTGCTTTGAACGGCAAAAAAAAAAAAAAAAAACGAGGATGAAGAACATGCATACTCACAAAATTAATCACATTCATCTGTTACAGTACATGCGTTTTTACTCCAAAACCTCTTCAATTACGAATGTGATAACTGCTAGACGTCACTATGTTTACAGTCTCTGTCAGAAATCACCGCAACCAGTAGCCACAACTAGTAACAAATATAAAGCAGACATAGTATCTGCCATACACAACTTAACGAAATCTTTGGATGGATGAACTTTGTTATCATGAATTAGATTATTAGGCAATAATCCGTCACGTGACAAAGATCATGTGACAAAGCTGAATATTTTCCTATTGCAGTATTTCCAAAATTGAAGAGCAATTTAATGCATAAAATTTTCTTGATATTTAAAGTACTATACAATAACATTTTTATACAAGTTCCCTTTAAAGAAAAGAAAAAAAGAAAAAAATAGCTGCAGACATCACCATGTTGGAAAACCTAGTTACAGTTTTACCTCATTTTAAAAATGCTTAATATTTCCTCACAGAACACTTCACCATATGAACAAGTGCGCATTCCAAATATTATCCAAATATAGTCCAAATATTATCGTGAAAGCTTTAAGTCACTGCCATTACTTCCAAATAATTGAAAGAAAGCTACCTAGGTATTTTTTATCAGCATTACCCTGAGATTTTCTTCTTCCTTTCTCAAGGTCATCACATTGGATCGTTCGATCCGCAAGTTATTGGCTCAGGTTTTATGCCGGATGCCTTTCCTAACGCAACCCACCCTCTTCTCAAGGTTTGGGACGGGCTCTTCAGTATTTAAGTATTTTATCACAGTCACCAAAGCCCAAGAATTACTCCTTAGGTAAAGTCTTTAAATTCATCTATGCGAAATACTAGTACTCTAATTTATGTTGATTAAATCTACAGTGTTTGTTCACCTGAAAATAATATTCTACCTGTAAAAATATCTTTGGGCATTGGATTTCATAATCAAGGGCAGCACCAGAGATTTTCTTTCGCTCTAAAACATAGGGTTTCCAGTTAATATACAGTAACAGTCACCACAGTTTAATTTTTATTGCAACACCCATGACACACACGCACATGCATGTATGCAGTACCCACTCCGCGCCAGTTAAAATACCATTCTATGATAAACAATAAAATTAAATTTTTTGCATGTATTGGGTGAATCAGATAACTTGTACTGGTGTTATGCTTTTAGTCAAAGACTCACATGTTAAAAATTCTAAATTCTAAACAAACCACAGACTCTTCATGGGAGATCGAAGTGGGGCCAGGGGGGGGGGCTATCCAAGGGGTAGTTACAGCACCCCCAAGCCCCTCCATGGCACCACCAGAGTATTAGCCGCTTCGCTGCCTTTTGTCTTGACATATAATTAATAACAGTAAAATTAATCCCCCCATGGGAAACAATCTGTGTTTTATGAAAGAAGGCTTTTAATCTGATGCCATGGCTAATGTGATTTGTCACAGCTCTGTTGCACCTTCAGTACCTGAATGCAACAGAATATTCTCTGAAACTCACCACTGAACTGATTATAAATAAATTAAATAATAAATAATAATAAATTTTTTAGACTACTTTTACATGTTTTCTTTTGAGCAGTCTTCATGTACTGTGAGGCGAAACTAATGCAGCTGTGGAAAAAATAAAAAGATGAAAATGTAAGAACAAATCTAACCCTGATCTCAACTCGCAAGATCTAGTCTCTTGCATGACCCAGGATGAATCTGCAATCACAGTATTTAATTGAAAAAGCCACTAGAGTCAAAGCAAGAGCGAGAGCAGTTATCTTTGAAAATACCCCTGCAGAGAAGACGCCATTCACACAAAGTGCCTTTTCTTCCTCTAGACACACACTGCATCATCATCTTTTTTTTTCTTTTTTTTTTTAAACATGCATGAATTAACAAACAGAATTAAAATCGATGGAGTAAAACTGATGTGTTACCAAATAGCATGGGATAACAAGAAGCAAAACAACATGCTAGCTTAAAAATTTCACCATTTTTAAATAGGTCTGTAGGTTCCAAAGTGCCCAAGGTATGCAAGGATAATCTTTCATTATAAAAATCTAATAAATCTGTAATATGTCAAAAAGATGGACTCAAAGGCATTATTTTGTTTCGCTTACATTAGCTGTCATTTGAAGCTACATCCATGATTGATTTCCATCAAAATGCTAATGACAAATAAAATCTAACTAAAAAAGCTATTAGTAAACTGTTTAGTATCTTAATTAGTTGCAAACCCCTCCAAATTTTGTTGTACTAAAGAAAGTAGCTGCTACAATAGTTTTTACAGTAGTTTTATCTAGTGTAATTGATAAAACTAGCTAGATATCCTTGTCAAAATTTGAAACCAATTGTTTATGTTGAACTTCATTTAAGCCATGATGAAACAAAATTTTACGTTCCGTGTAGTTAATACAGCAAGCTCAGGCAAAAATACGCTCTTAGCCTGCTTAAGAAAAAGGCTGATACATGATTTTCCTACATGTGTAATCACGGAAAGGCGATAGCCTCCAAGCTAAAATTGCTGACTAACATTAAACGGTACAAGACCCCTTAGATTACTTCAATCAGTTCATACCAAAAAAAGTGCTTCCTCAGTGTTGCTTATCAGTTTAGCTTCAAATCGCCTCGCTTAGCTTAAGAATGACGGTATTGTCTGAGTAATCAATTAAAGAGCCAGTGGAGCGTAATTCCGTTATCAGGATTAATGAGTAACGCTTCAATGACCAGCTGCCCACTTGGGACATCTGTTGAGGTTTGTAGTAGTGATGGACAATTTGAAAACTAATAGGAGAACAAATAAAGCTCGCATCGTTTTTCATTAACTTATTGTCTTGCTGCCTGCTCTGGTCCCTTGTCAAATACAACGTGGCTGTGTTATTAGTAATGACTCAGTTGTTAACTGTTAGGCTAATTTAAGCAGTGCAGACTATTAAATGTTTGGATTCTGCTGCCGAATCAACCAAGGAAACCATAGTCTAGTGCACCACAAGTTCCCGCCAAATGAATCATGCTGTTATGTCTACATAAACCACTAGCTTTAGTTTTTATCTCACCACTTTGATCAAAACCATATTTTATACATGTCAGAATTTGACCAATATTAAAATAATGAGTTTTCAATATTGTTCATGAATTTTGTAATAAATTACTTTTTTCTTGCCATTTTGATTAATTAAGCAACCTAACGAGTATTCATTATAATTAGGACTTCACATGTAATGGACAGTATCTCTCACAAATTCTCTCTCACATAAACACGCATGTTAAGGTTAATCGACTCTATATGTCTTACTATCCTTGTGACGACCTTCCAGGAAATACTCATTAATTTTATGTCTACACCTCAATCTAAGCCTAACCTTTCACCCCACTAACCACAAATTAGACCCTTGGCTCCTTTATGTATTTTCCATTCTTTGTTTTTTTTTATATTATAGGAACCAGACACATATCTCCAGAAGGTTAAAAGGGTCAGAAATTCCTATTCTTGTGGAACACAAAGACACTTGTACACACAAACACATACGGTACACACTCATTCACAATGTACTGTATGTATTGTAAGGAAATGGACAGTTTATAATCCCTTAGTTTGACTTGGTTTGATTCACTTATCCCTTTATAAGGCACTCATTAAAATACGTTAAAATAAAAATTTCAAGACTTTTTCCCGAACTTCTTTACTTTTTGTGATTTTAAAACTTTTTAATTGTTGTTATTTTTATGTTGCAAATGAAGGTTAGTGAAGTAACCATATATGGTTCTTCACCTGTCTAGGGTAATATTTTTTCCAATAAGTGCCGAATTTATATACACTCCGGTTTACTCCCACACTCCAAAGACATGCAGATTAGGCTAATTGGCATTCCCAAATTGCCTGTTGTGTGTGAATGCGTGTTTGAATGTTGACCGGAGGGCCTACCATGGTCGTAAAATGGGAATAAATACAATGGTAATCACCAATGTCCTCCACAGTCCCTAGTTGGACTACAGAGGTTCCTAGAGGGATGGATATATACCAGAAACAATTAAGTAAATGACACATTTATATGCAAAAAAGCAAAAATATACTACAAATACAGTACATGTTTTTTCTTTCTTTTCTTTTCTTTTTTCTTGAGGTACTGTACTGCTACTGGCACTTGTAATTTCGAACCAAATGTGGGGTGATAAGGACTAGGTGAGTTGTCTCAGAAACTTGCAATGACAAATTTCTATCTTTAGACAATTAAAAATTATTGTTTTTTCCATATTGCTAATCAGTGGAGCATAATCTAATTAGTTGTATAATATACAGAACTAATCTCTCTCTCCCTTACACACGCACAGAGCTATTTGCTTGACACTTCTGTACTCTAATGGTGATGGAACAATTCACGAATTGCATAGGATGATTCACTTAAACTAATGACAAATAACAAATTAAAGTCACAAAACTGCAGTGTCAAATTCATTAATATAATAATTTCCTTTAATTGTATAAAGCTGCTTTGCGACAATGACAATTGTTAAAAGCGCTATACTAATATAATTTAATTAAGCTGAATTGAATATTAATGTTTTCTCTTTTTTCCCCTTGTTATCCAAAAGGTTAATTGACTCTTGAGCTTACTCAAATGTCTTCTGCTCTAACCATGTTTGTGTGTTTCTGATTCAAACTTTTGTCAAATTGTGGATATAAATCAGTTCAGTAATAAGCTGTCCCATACATCCAGATGTCCACTTGTGACATCTCTTACGATCTGCCTCTTGTCAAGTCATATGTTTGTTTGTTTATTTGTTTGTTTGGTCGTTTGAATCGACTCAGACTCGAAATGACTCAGTGATTCACAGTCTCAGCGTTAACCTTCATGTCTGGAGTGTTGCGTTAACATCGACAACACGGATAGTGTTCCTCGATAAAACTTGACAGATACTGACGTTCCGACTTGAGCTCATATTAGTTGTGGCAATAATAACAACAACAGTAATCATAATAATAATCAGACGCTGTAAATGCTAGTTCATGTAACAGTATAGATTATGTCGCGCGCTCGAAATCTCCTAACATCCCTTTGAGCTCGCGCTTTGTGCCGCATGCGCGCGCGATGAGGTCGGAGCGGAGCTCGAGCTCAGCTGAACGTGCAGCTTGGCGTGGGCTTCCCGACCACACGCGCGGCTTATCTGTTCGTGATGATGATGATGATGATGAAGCGACACGACCTGTTAGAGAAATCCCTGCTCACGCCAGAAAAAAGGTCTCTCGCTTCAAAGTTACACATTGCATTGTGATACGCGTAAAGCAAATCACCTTACGGGGCAAAACAGCTTCTGAAGTCGCACGCGTTTGCATTGGGCTCATGAAAGCGCAGTGCTCGGGCAAGATAGAAGGAAATGAAGAGGAGTGTTGTTAGGCTGCGTTCTTACCTTTTCCGAGTGGCACGCGCGGATCAAACAAAGCCGGAAACGGGTTCAATATTCCTGCCCGGTGTCCACATTGTCAGTGCAAGGATTTTACTGTAGAGGAAGAAAATCCCTGATGTGTGCGTGTGTGTATGAGAGAGAGAGAGACTGTGGAACAATAAGAGAGAGAGAGAGGGAGGGAGGAGGGAGAGAGATAAAGAAAAAGGGGGGGGAGCGAGCGCGCGCGCGAGAGAAAGAGAGAATGCACCCTCTCTACAACAGTCAAATGAAGGGCTCAATGATCATACATTCTGGAGAACGCCTTTATTTACTCCAACAACTCGACATTAAAAATAACCATTTTGCATTTCTTCACTCCATTGAACATGCCCTCTGTTCCTACTGTACCTTCAGCTATTCCCTCAATCTTTAACCACCTGGAAGAAAGAGTTGTCAGGATGTGGGTGCACATCTCACAGCCTGGGTGTGCATGTGCATGCAAGGAATCATTGTCCTCCTGTACGGAAATGTACAAAATAGAAACAAACCTGGTTTATTGCATCATTTTTATCCAAGCAACAACAAGAACAGAAAACCATCATTGTGCATTTCCTGCCTAGTGCCCAGTGTTTCTGTGAAATCCTGATTAGGATAAATCAGTTACAGAATGTCCTCTATTCCTATGGTATCTTCAGCTATTCCTTCAATCTTTAACCACCTGGAAGAAGAAAAGAGTTGTCAGGATGTGGGTGCACATCTCACAGCCTGGGTGTGCATGGGCATGTAAGAAATCATGGTCCTATGGAAATGCACAAAATAGAAACCAACCTGGTTTCTTGCATTATTTTAAAACTGTATCTGTCATCATAGTGCATTTTCTTCCTAGTTCCCGAGTAAGGCCTCGGATCCATCCTGATCATGATAAATCAGTTTACAGAAAATGAAGGGATAAATTATTATTCTAGAGTTGTTCAAAAATCTATAAAGGAGTTGTTGTCGAGATAGCAAGGACACCATGTTTCGATGTAGAAGCATTGACTAAATAATGCATTTGTTTACTTTGTACACGGAATGTCGCCTTGTGCTGTTCAAGGATGAATGCAACAATCATGCATGAACGACATTTTAATAGGCTATCTCTTGAAATTTACTGCCATCTGGTGTAAAAGAGACAAGGTAAACATGACCCGGGGTCATGATTTGTCACATTACTGCCTAGCAGCCAAGTCTGAATATGATTTGAATGTGACGCAGATGGTTTGTTCTCTCAGGCTGTGTACAGTATACACATGCAATCTACATTACAATCCACCAGACTTAGAAATTGTAATTGATTTGTGATTCCAGTAACATTACAGAAAACTAGTAAAATATATATACTGTATGTGCATGGTGTAAACTATTGCTTTTGGTTATTCTTTGGGCAGCATTAGGAATCCAATATGTAGCATGTACACAGCATGTACTGTTGCAGAGGAGTGTTGGATCTTTGTAGATGTGCTTCCTCCTTGTGGCTGGTTGATGCACACACTTCAAACACAAACACTTTATCTCTTTGTCCTTCAGTGAAGCTGCATCATGCACCATTCAACGAACACATTTTTCCTTGGATATACTGTATGTATCTATTTTTTTCTTCTGAAAACAGCATATGTCATCATAAGATATACAGTAGGTCTAGTGATATTAGCTTGATTTAGCGCCCTTGTTTACCTGTAGTGTATAATGCACTATACAGGACGCAATGGAACTTTCTGTTACTTTAACAAGGTAACATATGTCTTAGGGGTTCCCCTAAAGTATATTTATTAATTCTTCAGCTGAAATATCCTTCAGATAATGCATTGTTTGATATTTCATATTGTTTCATTCCTCTTCCAAACAGAACTGGACAGACCTGAGCAAAAAGCTGGAGGTGGGTATCTTTTTATTCGGTCACACTGGGGAAAAAATTAGGGCTCTGGTTGAGCTCTGGTTGGGCTCTGGCCAACACAAATATGGAAAAATGACAAAAAAATTAATTTTGCTGAATAGGTCCTCTAATTTTTCTTTAGTTGTGACAATACAGACACTCACCGTCTATACTGCTTTATTCTATACTCAGGGTCACCTGGAGCTTAGGGCACAAAATGGGGTGCACCCTGGGCAGGGTGTCAATCCATTGCAGTGCACACACAATACAGGCAACTTGGAACACCAATTTGCCTAATCTGCAGGTCTTTGGGAGGAAACCCACCAAACACGGGGAGAACATGCAAACTCCATGCACACAGAAACGGGATTCGAGGCTGTCCAGTAATCGAACCTAGACCCTGGAGGTGCAAGGCGACAGTGCTAACCACTACACCACCGTGCCACAATACAGATAGTACAGTCACCAGAATATTGAAAGAATTTTGAATCTTAACAGCAGCAGTCACAATGATGACTAAATAATTTCACTGCATGTTCAGTCCTGGAAGAAGTTATTTTCTTAACCAGCTATTGGTTGATATCAATGTCATTTCATGTGCCTTCACATCTTTCCACAGGCACCTTGTCATCATTTTCAATCAATCAATCAATTAATCAATCAATCAATCAATCAAATGAATAAATAAATAGATGGTCTCCTAAAATGTTTGTGAGTGTAACATATGTTATTGTGTGACATGGCACACATAACCAACCAGCATAGAGCAGTATATTTTAAAGGTTACTTGGTTCCAGCCTTGAGCAAATCTCAAAAACACTACAATTAGAATATTTAAAACTTTATTATTCATTAGAATACAAAGCACAGTACAGGGTTTTCGTAATGTGATAATGTCACATTGTTTATGTCATACATTGTTTTTCCAAAACGAATATATATATATACAGTACAGACCAAAAGTTTCTTTGGACACACCTTCTTATTCAAAGAGGTTGAATTTGTATTATGGCAAGAAAAAAAGCAGCTAAGTGAAGAAAAAAACGAGTGGCCATTATTACTTTAAGAAATGAAGGTCAGTCAGTCCGAAAAATTGGGAAAACTTTGAAAGTGTCCCCAAATGCAGTCACAAAAACATCAAGCGCAGAGAGCAGGTCAATGCCACACAGAGTTCTAGCAGCAGACACATCTCTAGAACAACTGTTAAGAGGAGACTGTGTGAATCAGGCCTTCATGGCAAAATCAACTGTCAGGTTCCTTGTTAAAGAAGTTTGCTGACAGAGACACTATCAGAGAGCAGTGATTCCATTAGTGTGTGTCTGTGTGTGTGTGTGTGTATACTTCCTCTCTCTCGTCTTACTCCAGTCACGATTCTTTTCAAAGGTAAAGTGTGCAGGTTAATTAGTTTTATTTTTAATTATATTTTGTATTAATTTTTTTTTAAAACTTTTTCCAAGAATTTAGAATTTTGGCCTGTGGAACAAATAATCTGAGTTTCTATTATTCTGAAAGGGGAAATTTGCTTTGATAAACAAGTGTTTCCGTAAGGAACTCACTCATAGCTCACTCACTCATCATCTATACCACTTAATCCTGTATTTAGGGTCACAGGGGCCTGGAGCCCATCCCAGGAGACTTAGGGCACAAGGCGGGGTACACCCTGGACAGGGTGACAATCCATCACAGGGTACACACACATACTCATTCACACACTATGATCAATTTGGAAATGTCAATTAACCTAACCTACAGTACATGTCTTTGGACTGTGGTAGGAAACCAGAGTACCCGGAGGAAGCCCACCAATCACGGGGAGAACATGCAAACTCACACAGGGGAATCGAACCCGGACCCTGGAGGTGCAAGGCGACAGTGCTAACCACTACACCACTGTGGTTCTCCATAAGAACTATGCTTGCAAAATAAAAAATAATATAGTGAGCATTTCCTTGTGTTACTGTAATAATAATACAGTATGTCGTAAGGATTGCTCTAACCCCCTTGGTCTCCAGGCTTGATCGGAAGAGAGCAATGAGCATTTCAATATAATACACAAATCCGAAATATGAAATTGAACTAAGGAATATCGTAACCTACACAACTACACATTCACCAAAATTCTTCTTATACATAAAAGTCTGATAATACATCATTTTAAACAATTTTTCATAATTTCCTATTTTCATCTGTACTTACAGTATACAGTTTTTGCTTTCTGCTATGACAGTAAAATATGAAAGCATTCCAGACTGCCTCCATAGCATTCTAGCAGCAGTACATCATTTATACAGTTTATTTGTTCACAGTATAGGAGCTACATGTTGTACGTGATTTGTTCAGTGCTTCAGCTCCCTTTTTCCAAGCAATTACAGATGGTGTAGTTCACCTGAATGTCCGCTGACATTGAAGTGTTTGTCATGTGTGAGCATCTATAATTGGCTTTCATAGATTTTTGCAGATGATTTACTGTACCTGGCCGAGAGACTCATGGCACCTGTGTTTCATCGATCAATGTCAGGCTCCGAGCATGCAATCTCTCTGCTACAATTAGACATCCAGACCTCTGTTCGGGCATGTCAACAAGCCTCACACAAAGGCTTTGTCTTTTTTTGTTTTGTTTTTGTTTTGTAGCAATTTCATCCCAATTTAATCCTGTTGGTTCACAAGGTAGTCCTATCCAGTCACAGCAAAGGCGATATGAGATTCTTGTCTAGTAATGCGTGCAAAGTCGGTCACTTTATCTCCTCTGATTGGTGAATACTTTGGTGTATTCCGAGGACCACAGTTTGCGACTAACTCAGTTATACAAGCATGTTGTTCCAGCCACACCCATGCTTCCATTGGCCACTAGTCTTGTGCAGTGCTGACCGATGCTCTAAAAAATCCTAATTTACACAGGTAAGATCTGAGGGACTGTCTTTGTCCTAAGTGTGTTTCCACCTCTGGATGTAAATTAAACCAGTTGCCCCAACATCGTTTAAGTTAAGAGTCGGGTATGTTAACAGACAGGCAGACAGGTGTCCCAAGCATGGAAAGCAAAAAGAAATGCCCATGTTACTGGGGGTGGGGGGGGGGGGGGGGGATTAGCACGCAAAGAATGTGCAGGTGGGAACCATTTGTGTCGCCCTGCAGATTAACACCATGAACCCGTGTTAGTCCAAATCGGTATGACGTGCTGAAAAAATGTGAAGTGGAGGGAGGAAAAATTCCAAACAGGTGCTGAAGAGTGGCACAGTTGCAACAAGTACTGGTCATCCCCATTATAGCTATGATGACAGACGCTTTGTCATTGTGTAGCTAGTTTGGTGTAGTTTTTATATGTGTGAGATGTGACCTCAATGGTTTCACCTCGTCATTTTCTGTGGAAGGAATTTATTTCATTAAATAGTCAGTTAGTGTAAGTGAAATATTTTCAACTATCTAATTAACAAGGTTTGTAATCACTCTGCTTGCAAGACACTACCTTCTGTAGATATTCAGCCAGGTAATTACTATGCTAACTAATCAACTCACAGGCTAGCTGTTAGCCAGGTAATTACTATGCTAACTAATCAGGCTAGCTGTTAGGTTTTTTTTTTTTTTTTTTTTGTCATTAAAAATTTTTTATAAAAGAATCTATGTGAATTAAAATTCATGGCAGGTCAGGAGTATCTAATGCAGCTGAAGCTAATCCACACAATTAACCTTTTACTGAACGTCACACAACCCCAATCATTTCTCTTTCTCTACATCTTTAAATGTATAGTTTGAAAGCCACTATGCAGCCAATACCAATACTCATCACTCATCATCTACACCACTTAATCCTGTATTCAGGGTCACAGGGGGCTTGGAGCCTATCCCAGGAGACTTAGGGCACAAGACGGGGTACACCCTAGACAGGGTGCCAATCTATCGCAGGGCACACACATACACTATGGCCAATTTGGGAATGCCAAATAACCTAACCTACATGTCTTTGGACTATGGGAGGAAACTTGCGTACCCGGAGGAGCACAGGGAAAACATGCAAACTCCATGCACACAGAGGCGAGAATCGAGCCTGGCCGAGGATCGAACCCGGACCCTGGAGGTGCAAGGCAACAGTGCTAACCACTACACCACCATACCAATTGGAATATTTATTTCAATTTTATTTTTGAACTAAAGTCCACATTATGTAAACATTTCCTTTGCACCCTCTTTATTCAGCAACTCATTCCAGACCGAAGATCAAATGAATGATTACTCAATGCCAGTCCACACTCATCCATGTCTGCCAGAAGACATCCCTAACCTAACCTTGATAAGACCATATTTCATATCTCTTACAACACCTGATAATTGAGACACTTTCAGCCCAAAATTGAAATGCAGCACAAGAGCTAGATATGGCTAGTTACACATAATCCTGTAAGGCCCATGATTTTAAATTCTCAAATGTGGCTTCATAGGGTTTTAACCCACAGTACAGTAAATTTTTCGCTGGCATCTGCTATCTGTGATCTGACATGAGAAGACCGTTCAGACTTTGCACAGGAACCTCATTTCTACCAGCAGCGCAGATGTACAGTTTGCTCTCAATGCCCAGATAGATAAAACTGCAAAGATGGAAATATACCAAGTTTCACTTTTACTAAATAGCTCACAGCATTGGGTTTTATTTAAAAGGCTTATAAATTACAATAAGGTCCAAAAGTCTGAGCAAACTAAGGAAATATTTTCTCATTTAAAGCAATATGGCAAGCTGGCATGGACTCACAATGGACTAGTGCTAACACATCTGGTGTTCTGCATGTAACAGCACTTTGAGTGAATTCTTTTAAATGATATTTTTGCTGAGTCTTTTACTAATACAACATACATTTCACTTTTGTTTATGAGGTTCTATAAAAAAAAATGCACTCACTGGCTACTTCATTAGGTACTGTACACCTTGTTAGTTTGTTAGATGCTGGATTGTATCCCTTTTACCTTCAGAACTGCCTTCATTTTTCATGGCATAGATTCAACAAGGTCCTGGAAACATTCCTTGGTCCATATTGACATGATATGATGCCTTATGCTGCAGATTTGTCAGCTTTATATCCATGATTGAGATCTGGTACCTGTTCAGGCCATTTGAGTACATTTAACTCATTGTCATGTTCATAAGACCAGTTTGGGGTGATTTTTGGCATGTTATCCTGTAGTCATAAAGAGATAGACATGGTCAGCCACAATACTCAGGCATGCCGTGGCATTTAAATGATGCTCAGGCGAAACTAAGGGACCCAAACTGGGTAAAGAACCCCACCCCCCCACAAAACATTACACCACCAGCAGCAGCCTGACCAGATACAAGGTAAGGTGGATCCATGCTTTTATATTGTTTATGCCAAATTCCGACTCTACCATTCAAATGTTGCAGTAGAAATCAAGAATCATCAAACCAGGCAACATTTTTCAAATCTTCTCTTGTCTAATTTTGGTGAGCCCATGCGAATTGTAGCCTCAGTTTCCTGTTGTTAGCTGACAGGAGTGGCAAGTTGTATGTGGATGTGGTATTGTCTTCTGCTGCTGTTGCCCATCTGCTTCAGGTTTCGTGTTGTGCATTTAGAAATGCTTTTTCGCATACCTCGGTTGTAGTGAGATGATATTTGAGTTACTGTTGGCATCAGCTCGACCAGTCTGGCCATTCTCCTCTGCCGTCTGGCATCAGTAAGGCATTTTCTCCTGCTCACTGGATATTTTCCTTTTTTCATCCCATTCTCTAAAAACCCTAGAGATGGTGGTGTGAAAAAATCCCAGTAGATCAGCAGTTTCAGAAATACTCAGACCAGCTTGACTGGCAAAAACAACCGTGTTCAAAGTCACTTAAATCACCTTTCTTTTCCATTCTATGGTTGATGTGAACTACTGCAAATCATCTTGACAGTGTCTAAATGTATTGAGTTGTTGGTATGAGGCTAATTAGATATTGCTTTAATCATCAGGTGTAAAGGTGCACCTTATGAAGTGGCGATTCAGTCTATATAAACGAAGTATGAAAAAGTTTTGGAAGATGGTTTGCTAAAAAGGGAATAAAAATCCAAAATCTATGCAGACATTATGTTTAAGTAGTATCCACGCTCATTTTGGGAAATAATCATATAAAAAGACATTCACTCTGACCTTTTGCTAACACTTTTGTGTTATGTACATGTTGCCATATTACAAATGAGTTTATAGTGAGCATTGGCCCATGTTCATACTTTAATCCCACCCACATACAGTACCACCATGGAATGATAATCATTCTCTGTAACTGCCTGTCAGAACACAGCCATGAGTCAAGTTCAGCCATGACGTAGATCATCTCTTAGTTAAGACCTTACAGTTGGGCTACTTTTGAAGTACAGTCTGTTACATTTGTACATTTCAAATGATGTTATAATATGTTTTTGACAGTTCGATATATAATATATTTTGGATCTTTGACTAGACTCTATGCCACTGCTCTCCCATTAAACAATATAATCATATATAGTATAAAATAATAATATAAAGTAATATGCAAGTTAAAAATGGACATAAATCATTTGTTTTGCTTTTAGTTGTCATAAAATTTATGTGCAGCATGCTGTTATCAAAATGGCCAATAGATGGCAATAAGTGTGTCATAATAATGCACCATACCTTTTTACCATTCAGCATCTACTGAGTGAGATCTACTATTGTACAGTATTAAATACTTATAATTCTGCAGATACTGTAGCAATCTCAGAAGTGGGTCACAGAAACATATAGCTTAGTGTCCCAAAAGCTTTGGTAGATTATTTTTTAGAGAGGAAGCAAGCACCGCGTTCAGTGACCTGTCCATGAACTGGGCTCTGATACAATCCATCAACAATGGATTTCTACACATCAGATGTGATTTCTGTGAAGTTATTCATATGCATAAAGATGTGCATATATTAAAGTCTAACTCCTAACCATGCTTGTGCAAAAAGCTCTAGTAGTAGAAACATTTTATCCTATTTATTTCCAAACACATTAGCAAAACTTACAAACTAATTTCTTATTACAGTGCTAACAAGAAGTACAAACAAGGTGACAGGTGGGAAAAATCAAGTTAAAATCATACAAAAAGCAAATCTGAAGATGGATTGTAATGACATCTTGGTTGAAGATTGAAATATATTTTCTTAATTTATTTATTATTTATTTTGGCGTTAGTTGACGTGGAGAAGATTTCACACTTGCTTTAGGCTATAGGTTAATATCTAGAGAGTCTTAATAGTAATGATGTACATTATTAAGCAGTTAGAACTGAAGAACATGTAGACATACAGTACAGCAAAAAGTCTAGCAGGTCATTTTAATCCATTTTCCATGTACCTTTATTCAACAGTAATTTATATAGAAGGGGTTGCCAGATTTCAGAAAAGTTTCCAGCCCAACTACAGTCAAGTCCAAAAGTCTGTTACTATTAGTAAACAGGTCGTAGCATTTGGTTTGACTATGGACATCAAAAGATTGAACTTGTGATCTGTTCAAAAGTAAAACTTTCTTTGTATTCATTTTACAAATTCTACAACATTCAGTTTTGTAATAGACTGAACTAATCTTGAAGTAGCCATATTCATGCTATAATCAGGAATTTGTAAAAAGAAAAAAAAGAAAAAAAAAACGAAAGAAAAAAAAGAGAGAATCTTTTCTTCTTTTAGTTAGTTTTTCAATGAAAACAAAGCTACAGTACTGTGCAAAAGTATTGAGCCACCCCATCATTTATACATATTTGTCTTCAGTGAGTGAGCTTTCTTGAAATTTTTTATGTAATCTTGAGGAATAATTCATCAGGCTTCAGGCTCTGAGGCTCTGACTTTTTGACACTCTTTCTATAAGTTCTTGGCTTTCATTTTCAGTGCCTGTACTTTAACAGTTTCAGAGAAATGTTTTTGTAATCACAGTTCCAAAACTCGCGGTGAATCATGATGAACAGTACTTACTGCCACCGCGTGAAACCGCATAGGTAAGATAGGGGTATTAGTAGTTAACAGATTATGGGCCAAAGTTCGCTGAGTGATGATGGTAGAATAATTATAAAGGTCTTGACTAAAACAACATGCATGAGGAATCACAAAGGAGTTTTCATTTGCTGCAATGGAAAAGTACTCTAACTAGTTACTTTTATCAGAAAGTAACACAGTATTGTATCTGATTACTTTTTTAATGACAGTAATTTTGTAATGTAATTAGTTACTTTAAAAAGTAACGTCCCACAACGCTGCTGGTGATGCTGAACAATAAGTGATTGGTTGCTGCTGCAGTTGTTACATAAACAACCAATTTTTTTTTTTTGTATCTTTAGGCACTTTGCAGCCTGACACAGTAAAACATTTGTTCCCATTTCTTTAATTTAATGTACATAATTTTATTTTATTTCTTCAGAAGAAACAAGGAGTGGCTCAAGATTTTAGCGAAGTACTGTATATTTTTGACGTACATACAGAATCCGTTCCATAATCCACCTTTCCCTCTCCTAATTTTTGCTACACATTTTACAGTAGAAATGGTTCTCAACAACATAGATGCTCTTTCTTTGCATTTGTTATGATTATTGTCTATAGAACAACATTAAAAAAAAAAAAACTAAAAGCAGCCTAATTAACCCCTGTCATGTGCTTGCTTATATAAGTTGCATCCGCTAAACTAAAACTGTGACACAGGCATGTCCTCCTCATCATTTATATGCTTGTTAGCCTTTGCGTAATGCTAAGTGAAGTGGCCATTATATCGAGTCTACTGTGATCATTCTGAGTGGGTTTGCTAAAGTTTCATTATCTACAGTGCCTGAATACGACAAGATGATAAAGCAGAGTACAGGAATAATGACACTACAGACCAGTATCTGATTTAGCATCGCATTTAGGTTGGTTTTCTCCCCCCCCAAGACGACCCAGAAATGAGGCAGAACACATTTCGGATGTGTTAACAAGGGTGTTGTAATGTACTACAATATAAATGTTTTGACCCACTGACCAGAAACACTTCAGCAATCAGAGAGAATGTTAATTCTACATTCAACAGTATAACAATATATAGTGACACAAACCTACGGTAGGAGACAAAACAGACAGCAACTTGCAGTTGTAAAAGAATTAAACGAGTACTAAAAACATATTAGTTGGGGTGGGTAGATGCTTGATAAGTGGAAAATGCCCATGACTAAATTCGGGAGAAAACAAAGGGGAACAAGATTAGTCTCAATACGTGGTAAATGGTATATGTAATTAAAATTGAGGGTTTGGTTTTAAAGCAAAAATAAATAAATAAATAAATAAATAAATAAATAAATAATCCATAATCTTGTGGTGTGATGTAACACCAGTTGATTTTTATTTCTGTAACAGCACATTCAAAAAACAGTTTAATCCATGGCTATTTGCCCCCCAAAACAGCATAAAAATAATAACAAATCCAACACTTTAGCTGTGTTTCAATCAGAAAGTGGCTCCCTGCGAAGTGGACTTTTTAGAGAATTCTTCATTGTTCCTTGCTGGAGTGCAGAAACGGGAACTTGAAAGGGGTCTATATATTTACTATCATTAATATAGAGGAAGCCATATTATTAATATGATCATAAGAATGTGTAATTACAAATAAAAAAAATCTATTTTATTATTAAATTCTTATTATTATACTGCATCGGCTAGTAATCTGTAAAAAATAAAAATCACAATAATAATTTTTCTGCACTTTATCTAATAAATTTATATATTTTTAAATTTATGAGCCATACATATTTTAATAGAATACATTTTTCACTGAAATTGGTTTTGCTTCAATAAATCTTTTTCAACTGTAGCTCCAAAAGATATCTGAGGTGCTTACATTAAGTTCTGACATTCCCTGCACAGGTGCAGCAACTAGGGAGCATACTGTATTTTAAAGTACTGTTATAGGGTGTTTAGAGTCACATTATCAGATGTTTTCATCTTGCCACACTGGTCCGCTACTGTATGTCTAGCCAATGGGATTCAGTGTTGAAAATATTGCATGATTAAAGTTATGATCCCTAGCCTTGCTTTAATTTCAATATTGATGTAAATGAATATGAATTTGACTTCAAATAAACTCGTAACTGAAAGGATGGGGAAGGGACAAACAGTAGGCTGACAGATTAATGCCTTTTCCTGGACACTAGTGGATCATTTTTTCCATTTCCAACCATTGGATTTGCATTTATTTACAATGTAGGAGAAGGATTGACATCTTTCTACTAAATGTATGTTCAGAATATTAAATGCACATATAGCAGATGGAGCAATGCCAGATGCAGTAACTCAGGTTGGATATATTCAACAGGCCAATATAATCATTTCCACCCGGATCTGTGGTCTGGGTCAGACTCAGCAGGGATTCTGTACAAATCAATGTTATTTTATTGGTCCCTTTGGTGAGAACATCGGTACACACATGTTGCACATACATTTCTGCAGCCTTTATGGTTTTATACACATAAAGCTAGTGATAAGATTAAATCAAATAAGTGAAATGAATGAGATAAAATGGCTTGAATTGAATAGTTTGCCAGAAAACGGACTGCTGGAAGCAAAATCAAAGCCAAGCAGTGATGTTAAACTGGCAGCACCCTATGACTTCTTCTACCATGGAGGATAAACATAATGACTAGTACTAACACAATAGTCTCCTTCCATAAATATTCTATAAACAACATCTTACAAAGTTTCTTACTTACTTATATAGTTTCACTATATATATTTTTACCCCCACTCTCTCTCCCTCTCTCTCTTTCTCACACACACTCATTCTATGTACGGCTTATACTGTTCAGGGTTACGGGAAGTCTGGAGCCTACTGTATATCATGGGACTCTGGGCACAAGCCAGGGTACACACTGGTCTGACACTCATTCTCTATACCGCTTATACTGTACAGGGTCACGGCAAGCCTGGAGCCTAACACAGGGGTCTGTGCAGAAGGCAGGTTATACCCTGGATGGGGTGCCAATCCATCACAGGGCACACAAGCACACACTTAACAATTTGAAAATGCCAATTTGATTAACCAGCATGTATTTGGACTGTGGGAGGAAACCACTGTACAAGGAGAAAACCCACCAAGCATAAGGAGTACTGTATCTGACTTACTGAATTATTTTGAATGAATCATATCTGAATGTTGGTTTGGGTAAATTAAAACTGCGGTTTCTAGCTCAAAATTCGAAACCTGATCACACCGTAACCGATAGCTATAAGGCCACTTCATTTAGTTGCTTTTAAAAGAAAAGAAAAAAAACCCTCTTACTTTAATTTGGACAGCAAGCTTCAATCAACAACGCACTTTTCTCCAGTGTGCTCTAGTGTTGCACAAACGTCTATCTCAGCCACGTTTTAATTAGAAAGTGATTAAACGAAGGATATAAAGCCGAGGCCGCGCCACAGCAGGCTGATTGCCTTTATCTGTCAACGGAGAGCTACAACCAGTACTACCTCACACACCAAGCCTCAGGCAAATGGAGTTGCACTCCATTATACGGGGTTGTCTGCATGCACAGACTAAGCTGCGGCTGAGAGGGAATTCTAGCTTTAAATGGGGAAATGGAGCGGCAGAATATTCTGCCAGGCAGATTGAGAAGAAAGAGTGGATCAGGACATACTAGGCCAAATTTTTCTCTTGTAAAGGAAGATAAGGAAGCAGAATGTAGAGAGCTTGTACAAACAGGTTCAGAAATGACGGATAAGACACTGACACATGGGAAGAAGACATGGAGCTTGTGAAAGTAAAAGCTAGACTTGCCCAGCTTGGTCTTTAGACCTTGCTGAGTTAGCAAAAGTTTGCCTGCTTTAGCATAATGATTTTTCTTTTTTAATGATTTTAACATTTTATTCGACATAAAGCCCATTTAGATTTACAGCATTTGCCAGATGCCCTTATCCACAGTGACTTACATTTTTATCTCATTGTACATTTGAGCAGTTAAAGGTTAACCGTCTTACTCAAGGGCCCAACAATGGGCTTATCCTGTACAGGATTGCGGGGGGCCTGGTGCCTATCCCAGGACACTTTGGGCATGAGGCAGGGTACACCCTCAAAAGGGTGCCAATCTATTGGAAACAAACTACAGCCAATTTGGGAATGACAATTAACCTACTCGTTCTGAGAGAGAAAACTGGTGTACCTTGAGGAAACCCACCAAGCACTGAGAGAACAAGCACACAGACCCAAGATGAGAATCGAACTCTTGACCGTGGAGGTGTGTGGCCAAAGTGCTAACTGCTACACGATCAAGTCGCCTACTTGCATTTTATAATTTCTATTAAGATTAATACATTAGAAAATCAAATTCCAAATACGTAATTGTTTTATTTTTCTACAGGAGTAGAAATCCACTTTTAATTTTAATAATAACTTTCACACTCAATAAATCTGAGTGTGCACGTCTGTGTTTTCAATTATTAATCAGGGATTAGCATTACTTTGCAAAAAAAAATGGAAGTAATGGAGATTTACAGCTTATAATGAGGAATTATTAAACACATCATTCATATTCCATGAAGTACTTACGGTTAACATGTTAAATGATTTCTTTTAGTAGCTGTCAGTAAAGATTACTATTGCTTTATAATTACACAGCAAACATTAAAAGGAATAGTGACATTTGTGTGACAACATAATTATACGTTATCAAAGGTTGGCGTTCGATTGTTAGGGGTTTATTTAAGTGTTATTAGAGTGTTATAAAAATGTTTAAAATGAATCTTTACCAGTTTACAAAGGATTGTAAGCACAGTTGTTTGACAGTAAATATAAGGGATGTTCAAGTCAAACTGCAGAATAGAACACAGTTATGAGAGTATAAACTACTTTGAGTTCTCTATTCAATCCCCTGCTACACTAATGCACTTATCCTAGCGATTCACTATGCTTGGATACCATCAAATTAGAATATCGCATCAGTATGCTGGTGCCATGATTAGACTGCCTGCTGCATGTCTGAAACACTCGCCTCCCAGGAACTCCTTTAATGGCCCAATCATGTGGAAACAGCTTGGTGCAAGCTCAGGATTGTACAGTACATGGGAAATGAAAATACCTCCCATTTGTGATGTTCGTGAATGATTGTGTGTACAATTCCCATAGACAGACACATTTCTTCTGCAAGTTGGTAACAAGTTATCTGTTGATTTTTAAGGATCAGGTGTTCCACTTGCTAAACGTTCATGGGAATGACTCCAGAGCCACCACGGCCAGGATTGGCGTCTTTAAAACGTTCAGACCATTCAAATGTTTTACTGTGGCTAGGAATCTCATTACCGTA
This sequence comes from Clarias macrocephalus, assembly GCA_011419295.1. Classification (NCBI taxonomy): domain Eukaryota; kingdom Metazoa; phylum Chordata; class Actinopteri; order Siluriformes; family Clariidae; genus Clarias; species Clarias macrocephalus. The sequence goes on along the minus strand of JAAGKR010002278.1, from coordinate 56,680 downwards.
CTGTGCTTAAAGTCTTCTGTAAATGTCAATCAGTTTTACACCTTTGTTCATGAGAAATTTGATCATCCTGGTTTGTAAATAGGCGACAAATACTGTGAATAAAATGAGTGCAAAAATTGTTTTGTTTACTAAGCTTGTTGCACTACATAATAATTAACCAAGAAACAAAGCAAATAAATAATTAAATTAAATAAATTAGTGGCATAGTGGTTAACAGTGTGGCCTCGCACATTCAGGGTCTAGGGTTTGATTCACACCTCGGGTCTGTGTGCGTGGACTTTACATGTTCTACCTGTGCTTGATGGGTTTCCTCCCTCAGGCCAAATTGGTGATTACAAGCTGCCCATAATTTGTGAATGAATGTGGGTGTATTTGTCCCGTGATCGATTGGAACACTGTGCAGGGTGTTCCCCGCCATGTGCCTGCAATCTCCCGGGATAGGCTCCAGACTTCCTGCGAAACTTTACAGGATAAAGTGATCTGAACAATAAATATTCAACCAACTGACCAACCATTTAGCCATCCAATTTAGATATGTTAATGTTTCTCTCGACGGCTTAAAATTTCAAGATCCCTGAATTTTTCAAGGATTACATTTTTTATTTAACTTATTTTATTAAGCCAAGCCAGGCATAAAGGATTACTTACCTTCAAGTTGGATTTTACGAACATCTTTTTTTCCTTTGTCACCAAATCCCACATATAATCAGTTCTCAAATTCTCATCTGACCGACTTGCAATTCAAAGCATCAGACATATTTTTATATTCTGTAAAGGAACGAATCAGCTAATACTACCACCTCCTTTCTTACACAGCTTGGTGAAATTTTACCTATATATGACTGCAGTTAATGATGAAGCCCCAGACCATGTCAATAGCAATTCTGTTTACAGAATAATGTAGGGGATGTACAGATATTTCTAGTAGTTATGTTATATGAATAGGAGGTGAGCACATATTTATCTATCTATCTATCTATCTATCTATCTATCTATCTATCTATCTATCTATCTATCTATCTATCTATCTATCTATCTATCTATCTATCTATCTATCTATCTATCTATCTATCTATCTATCTATCTATCTATCTATCTATCTATCTATCAGGCACTGAAATCATAACACATCCTAAATGTGTGTCCTCAATTATGGACAACAGAGGGCGCTCTAAACCCAGACATTAGCATTTTGAGGCTTGGACTATACCTCTCCTCATGCAGACAGAACTGAGCAGCATTTCCCCCCCATTACAGTGAATTAAGGGTGTTAAAGCAAAGCCAAACCTTGAAGCTAAATCCCAAACCAGCAGGTTTGTTTGGCTGCTGGTGAACGAGTGTGAAAATACCTGTCGAAATAAACTTTAGCTGGCTTGCATTATATCAAATGTGTTGATTCCTGAACGCTCTCCAAAACAGGGTGTGATTATACATTTAAGGATGTTACAGTATATGTAAATATGGGCAACAACAACAGCAAAAAAAACATAACAAAAAAAAACAAGGAAAACTTACACGTAATCTTTAGACCACACGAGAGTTTTCCTTTACATTTGTGGCTTCAAATTAGATTATGGATCAAAAATGCTAGAGGAGAAAAAACAAAATCAATAAACACATGAGCATGACAGTTAAAAAACTTTGGCAGATTGAATCCCGGTCATCGATGAATATTAGAGAATAACTGCTGCGTAGCCATCCTTTGAAGTCAGCTAAGCATTCACTGGCTTTGCAGTACAAGGTGTGCTTTGATGTGAATATGTGATCCGCAATGGATTAGATAAGAGATCCCTGGTCTTTCTTTTTTTTTTTTTTTTTTTTTTGGCTAAGACGAGATCAGACACTCACACTGTCATGATCAAAGTTTGTTTCTCTATCCTGCCCAGGCCCCCACGGACAATCCTTTGCCCCACAACATGGGCTTCTGCATAGAAAATTTAATTTTCCATTCATAAAAGAACACCTCTTGATTTAAGTACTTTGTTTTCTTTTTTCATAAAATTAAACTGAGTTTGAGTTTAAATATTTTATGACATCTTGTTTTAGATCAGCCTGCATGAACACTGCTACACATTGATAAGCAGTTGCTTTTTATTTCTGACACAAAAGACCGGGCAGGAATAAACTATAGCAGAAGCGAAATGCCCCAGAGGAGCAAAAGGGTATGTATCTATATTTGATTCTTTTTTTCACCACCATTTTTCCCCAATCACACAACACCTGGCAACAAGGGAACGTGAACTACTTCTTTTTTCCTCATTACCACTTATGCTACATCACATTGCAGTGTAAATCACTGTTCTAGGAGCCTTCTTCTACATACTGAACAAGGGGCGACTTCTGGTTCTGAAAAATTAAGCCAAAAGTGCAGTTCCTCAAATGTGCACTTGGAACTAGCGGCAATAGACAATCCTCATAGAGTCCCATGGGAAAAAAACCCAAATATTCACAGCCTGGTAAACAAACAAACAAACAAACAAACAAACAAACAAACAAACAAACAAACAAACAAACAAACAAACAGTTTTGGTGTCCATTCGTTTCAACTGTAAGGGGAGGAATTTTTATGTAACTCATCAGTTAAAAAATGTATTACATTAAACCATAAACTCTATACATAATTAGGGGTGTGGCTGATTTAATTAGGTGTCTGAGGCCTTTCTGAAGAACTGCAGTGATTCAGCACTCTTTTTAAATTTGTGTGAATTTCAGATCTTTACCAATATACAGTAGTAGCTAATACATTCCCTTACTTATGTAGAGCACAAACTGGGCTTCTAAAATGTGGCTGATGTAAATATGTTAAATCCATGCGTGATTTTTAGACTAATGTAAAAGTACACATACAAAAAAAGAATCGCAAAGAATTGGAGCATAAACAAACCTGGCAGACTGTTTTAAACACAGAGCTGAGTTCATGAAAACCTTGGGTGTGTGTCCATAGCAAAACTACTAAATTATAACAGGTAAAGTGACTGATGTGCCTAACTTTGTTCAGCAGAGCCCCTGTTTCACCGCTTCGTGGGGATTCATATTCATGCAACAAGTCATTGTCAAGTCAAGTCAAGTCAAGTCTGTTTCACCGCTTCGTGGCGATTCTTTATTCATGCAACAAGTCATTTTATTGGGAGAGACACTTACGTGCATATAAGAATATTTACATGAAAATATTGAAAAATTTTGTTGTTTCTTTATTCAAGCCCTTCCTGTTCTGTCAATTAGCATTTACTTACATTTAAATAGAGTCATTTACATAAATCTTGCATGTGAATGGAGTGCTTTTTATTTTTAACATGAATTTAATGATAAACATTTATTTGGCAATAAACATTTTGGAAGGAAAACTGTATATTGTTTGTGTACTGTACATGTTTTTTCTGGGCTGCTACAATCTAATTTCATTTATAAAAACACTTGCAAAAAGAAAAAAGTAATTGGCATTATCGACCATGCCGTCAACCCCTACAGGTTTCAAAGTAACAGCTGCATTGCACTGCTAGCTGTCTGCCATGCATCATGCCATAGCTAACCAGCTAACTGGAATCATTATAGTTTTACTTAGAGCAAGAAACGTACGAGTCGACAAAGGACAGTGGGTATGAAAGACAGTTAAATGCAAAGTAACGTTAGCATATAAATTAGCATTAACTACCTTAGCCTTTTGGATATGCTACAGCTAAGCTAGCTAGTTTGTGGTAACTGAGATAAGTTAACAAACAGCCAGACGCCACCTGATTCCACTGATGTGCCTGTTTATAGACCAACCAGGGTTTAAACAGAGTCGGCACCTGCCAAGATGATGACGACCAGAACTCCCTCATCTCTGAGAAAGCAGAGCTACCGCATCACCCAGGAACCAGAATGCAAGGCCAAATTTATTCCCTCGACTCCCAGCCATGGATAACTGTGGCATCACCTATCCTACAGTATATCTATCACTTAAACAGTATTCCTTCTTATCTGTGAACCTCAGTAGGCTACACTAGCATCTGAAGGCCTCCAGGGTCATGTGTATTGATCATTACTGAGATGAGGAAAAGATGCAATTCAGAATTTAAAATAAGTGTTATAGTAGTATCAACAGGAATGGATGAAGTGATAGCTTGGGGAGAACATTGTTAAATAGTAAACAAGAACACCAAGCAACAGATACAAATAGCCAGACTGGGTGATGCTTTGGGGTTATTACTTTTTTCGTCTTCTTTCGGCTTGTCTAACACTTATTCCTTTTTTGTAGACCTGTTTTCTCTGCAACAGCACACATGCTTTAGCTAATAAAAGAAACTGAGGAACCCTTGGAAAAAAAATATTTTGTTAAAATCTTTCATCTGAGTTAAAGTGTCCAAAAAGAAAAATCACTGTTTTTCCCCCCCATTCTGAATTATCATCTATTTGCGTGATGTGTATTTTTATTTTTTTTTTACATTTAAAGTTTAAAAAAAGTTAACAACTTTGCAGCATTATACCTAGCATCCACTCTTATGCAGTAAAGCTCCTGGCCTCATCTTGACATATAGTACAGTACCAGTCAAAAGTTTGGACACAAGTTTGGATTTGTTTTCTACATTTTATAACAATACTGGATTTTTTCACTCACTGACTCTCGATCATCGTCTGTACTGCTTTACCCATACAGGGTCACAGGGGGGCCTGCAGCCTATCTCAGGAGACTTAGGGCACGAGGCAGGATGCACACTGGACGGGTTGCCCATCTATCACAGGGTTACACACATGCACACACTACAGGCAATTCAGTCGAATTTGCATCGTTTTGGATTGTGGGAGGAAACTGGAGTACCTGGAGGAAACCCACCAAGGACAGGGAGACCTTGAGGTGGGAATCAAACACGGACCCTTGAGATACTGTACAAGGCGGCAGTGCTAACTATTAAGGCACCATGCCGTCTGGATTTTTTCAAAACTATGAAATTACACATATACAACAACACACAATGACAAACAGCAGTGAGTTCTTATTTTAAGACAGGAAGGTCAGCTAGAATATTTCTTACAAAAACCGTATTGTCAAGTGCACTTGCAAAACCCACTAAGCACCATGATGAAACTAGCTCTCATGAAGACCATCCAATGACGTACCTAAACGTACTGCTGCAGAGGAGAAGTTTGTTTAAAGTTACCAGCCTCAAAAATCACCAATTACCAGCATCTCAGATTAGAGTGATTATAAAGGCAGACAGAGCAGACACACCTCAATATCAACTGTTCAAAGAAGATTATAGCATATTTTGGATGCCTTCAGCATTGTTTTACAATGTAGAAAGAATTACAAATCAAGAAAGACCATGGAATTAGAAAGTATGTCCAAACAAACTTTTGACTGGTAGTGTACTTTGTCATGTCGTATTATCGTTACCTGGTTAGAATTACTTTGAATAATCTTTGCTGTCTTTATATCTTATGCAAAACCTCTCTGTATTCCTCTAGTTGTCTTTTTTTTCTCCAGTGCAACACGGGATAATGCATGACAAAACGCTCATTACCCCAGAAACTCCTCCGGTGGCACTCACTAATGAGAACGAACAAAGACGTCAAATGAAGGCAGGTAACGTGTGAGCTCAAACACTTTAAATGCATCAGCGAATATATAATAGGCCTGCGACAGGGACTTCTCACACTCAAAGCCTCGACTATCCATCCTGCTTTGCATATTTGGGTTAACCCGTTATGGCATCAGCTTTTGGATCCAAATGATGTTATGCTAAACTGAAACATGCCACAGTGTGACTTGGTCTAAACACCCTATTAAGGCCACATGCAGTGTGTCACAGGAGTAGCCATGGTACAGGTATCGTATCTGAATCCAACCAGTTACAAGCAAGGGCTCCCTACTGTATACCTGCTACCCTCCACTGCTCATGGAGATGAGCAGAGACAGAAGGAGATGCTGGATCAGCTTTCAGCGGGCTGCATTAATTAAAATTAAATGTCCCCGACGTGGCACTTTAGGGTAGTAAAAAGCAAAGCAAGTGGAGGAGAGCAGTCCCCGCAGTTTTTTATTTTGCAGCGAAGAAGATCAGAGCCAAGAGTTTATTAGCCAGCATTTCAGTTCCAATTCATCATATCGCTGGCCTCTTTTACCCTCTCTGTAGATTTCTGAGTATTCATTTGTAGTGGTGATTCAGATTTCTGGAACTGTTCTAGATGCATGTGCCACCAGTGTTTTGCTGATCTTTCATTAATTTTTATGTATGAGTTGTAACAAATGACCTGAATGTGTGAAGGAAGAGGAAAAAGTGCAACCAAGGAGAATACTTTAGTAATAATTTCTCTCCTTACTGGCCTTTCAGTAGAGCATCTGACATATATTCTAATCAGTTTTAACATTAAAGCGTTAAAACCAGCAGCGTTAAACCACATAAGTCTTGGGTTCCGTTTGTGCCAATGTGGGCGTGGCTCTGCAGTGGTAGGCAACGGATCCTTTGGGTGCTGTCGGTTTTGCGGTGGATTGTCCATGGTTTGGACATGTTTGTCAGGCATGTCCCATGGGTGCTAGATTGGATTGAGATCTGGGAAGTTTGGGGGTTCGGGTTGGCAGTCTTTTGCTCTTTGCCTGCTGGGCCTCGTGCAGGGGTGCGTGGTGCACTGGGTGATCTGGGCCCTTTCTGTCATTGCCGACATTGACTGTTTTCACTAATATCTGTTGCATTGCACAGACTCCTCTTCCTGAATACGGAACATATAAAAAATCCATGGCTTTTGGTCTTGTGAAAATTTCCCTGATTATTTTTTCCCCATAATCCTTAAATTTTGTAATCAATAATGGTAGGTATCACAGTAGTGCATCCTCATGATAACCATTTTTTTTTCTTTTGTGGAATTTCAAAAGTTGTTTCATTCTCTGGTTTTCTCACACCTCATGAAGGCATGATGGTAGGCAATTCTGAATTGCCCATAGGTGTGAATATGTGTACAAGGTGCCCTACAAATGGAATGGCTTCCCATTCAGGGTGTATTGAAAGTGGGCTTTTTCAGCAACCTGTCACATATTGACAATTGTGATTAACCATAACCCTGAGGATAAAGAAATAAATATATTATTAAATTAAACAGCCTGATATGTCAAGGCATTTGTTAGTGCAAAGATTTGGAATCCAAAAATGCATTTACAACTGCATAATGTCTTAAATTTATACAGTATTTCTTTAATAAGGAGATGATATATTTGAGTTGTTCCTTTTAATATAGCTTTTCCATACTTTTCCAGGTATGTTGAAATAATTCTGAAAACATGTGCTTAAATTATGTGCAAACTTTTCCATACTTTCCAGACCTGAGCAGAAATCTGGACATCACCATGAATCTTCTAGATGTTGTCTTTTCAAATTTGGTGAACCACTTAGTTAATAGATTGGAGGCTATTTGCATTTAAAATTTGTTGCAATCAAAAATACAGCAAATGTATGAAACATATTATATAACTACCACCCTTTTTGTCAAAACATATTTTTTTCTTTTTTATTAAATTTTAATATTCTTGTACATGAAATGTCTAAATGTTAGCAGCACATCTCCCACTTTCCAACAGCTGTTTAAAACCAAGCCAAAGCTATTTGCGCACCTGTTTCCTTTCAAACAATAGCAGCCATTGAAAGCCATCTGTCTGGCTTGGTTGGACTGAACTTTCTGTAGAAAGAGGGACTCAACATGGGCACCGGAGCTGAATGCGATAGGTATTGACATATAACCGTGTAACCTTCCACACCTGGTTGGAACACTACAAAAAAACTTTTATATAAACTGTTCACTACGGCAGATTGAACTTGTCAGATATATCACTAATACTCTCATTTTATATTTTTGACAGTAAAATGTGCTGGTATGTGCTGCATAGTACCATATTATGGTGTGTGTGTGTATATAGTCCAAGGAACATTCGAAGACGGAAATCGCAGAAGCTCACATGTATTGTGCAAAACATAGACACTGTTATGCACCAGATGCCACTATTTAAAATGATATACAATATTTTTGGAAATTAATAGATAAAATGTCCAATGTCTGGTATATTATATGTGTGTGCGTGTGGGGGGTGCAGGAAAAATAAATTAGCCTAAAGGTTTAATTGGTTTCAAGGAATCAGTGTGGGAGCACAATGATAGAAAATGTATGTCCTATAATGATGGTGAATAGTCCTATTTTCAGAAAATCCACAATGAGCCAGAGTTCACAGTCCAACACTGTCCATTCAAGTGTGAAGTAAACACCATGTCATGTATTGTTGTTCCTCCTACGACGTCTTCCCAGGCTCCCAGCTCCGTCACTGGAATTCCCACACGATATGGCGGCTCAGTCTTGCGAGAGTACGTGTAACCAAAACACCAAACTTTTGTGTTTTGTTTTTTAATTACATTGTATATTGGCGTCAAAGGTGTATACAATCTTTTTTTTAGACTTACGAACAAATCCGAGCTACAAACATGCTCCCGGAACAGAACTCATTCGTAAGTCAGGAACTTACTGTATATGGCAGCATGGTGGCTTAGTGGTTAGTACTGTTGCTTTGCTCCTTCAGGTTCTGGGGTTCAATTCCCATGTCTGGTCTGTGAGTTTGTATGTTTTCTCTGTGCTTGGTGGGTTTCCTCTAGTTTTCCTGGTTTCCTCCCACAATCCAAAGACATGCAGATTAAGTGAATTGACGTTTTCAAATTGCCTGAAGATGCTCCTTTGGAGAAGGAAATGGCAACCTACTCCAATATCTGTAAAAAGAAAACCTCATGGACGGCAAGTGGCATGCTATGGACCATGAGGGTCACAAAGACTTGACTAAACCAAAAAAATCTACATATTCATATATAAGTTGTATGCCAATGATACAAGATAGTGTTTAGCACTGCCCCTAAGTTTGCATGTTCTCCCCATGCTTGGTGGTTTTCCTCCAAGACGGGTAAATGTTACTACTTTCCTGGTAGTATTCATATTCATAAGTGCTCGGTGATTAACATGAAATACACTCTAGATTCTACATTAGGGAATTATTGAAAAAGGACAAAATATGTACACTATACAGCCAAAAGTTTTTTATGTTCTTGTTGAACACACCATTGCAGATTTTGTCCCTTATTGCAGTTAAAATATCCTGTGAAATTTAGGGAAGGATTTTTACATAATTTTGGATTTTGCCACTGGGCATTTGTGTTCATTCAAATATAAAAGCATTAGGAAGGTCTATGGGCATTGCCATGTGGGATCATGTTTGGGACTTTTTAGTTTTAGTGACGGGAAATTGTAATGTGACAAAATACAAAGACATTGTGTTCAACTGTGTGCTTCCAATAAGTACATAGTGTCAATAGTTTCAACAAGACTGACATATAGGTGTGATGTCAAACATTTTGGGAAATATAATAAATTGTATTGCATAACATTTGCGCACAGAGTGATAATACTGACTTAATTTCTTAACGGTATGAGTAATATGATATTATTCTCATTTTATTTTGGCTAGTTTTTAAAAAATATATACTACAACCATTGTTATTTATCTACCTATTGATAGTGGTACCATTGGAAATTAGCTCTTGATTATTCTCTACTCAAATGTCCAGCTCTATTACGTCCTTACGTCATAAGTTGCAACTTTAATGCTAATACAACTGCTAATGCTAATACATCATGCCCTTCACCTTACCTCACAATACCTAGCTGAGTAGAGTTTCTGCCACAACTCTGAAACTCTATAAGTCATATACTGTGGGTGGATTGGGTTTGTTGTCTCCGCTATGTCTACATTGGATTTCTCAGTAATATGACATTGTATGTATCAAGTATGAATGAAAGCTCTTGCTCTTTTTTTATATGGACGAACGAAACCTGACCACTGACCATTTTTTTTCTCTGATTAAATGCCATAATTATTGCACTAGCAATCTCCCACATTGTTATCAGAGTTACAGACAGCCATTAACTTCTTACAGGAATAACAAAAATATAACACATTTTGCATTTGCACTCTATAGAAACAATTATGCAAGATAATCAAAGAGAGGCTCGGGTGCCCAGCTGTTGTCATTTTGAAAAATTATTACACAGTGATATCTATTGATTTTGATCACCTCAGGGTCAGGCTGATTTGTACATTTGTTAATATACACTGTCTGGTGGCCGTCATCAAAAGCAGACACACTGGCTGCAAATGTGTGCAGAATACTTATGCAGATGCTGACAGTGATGTCTTGCAGCGCGGTTAATAATTAAAAACATAAAAGAATTACTAGATCCTCTGCCAGTTTTATCCAAATGTTTAAAGTTTGCGAGCTCGCATCCCGCTGATTACACACCTGTGTTTGAAGCTTTGCCAGAGGTGATGGTGGTGAGGAATGCCGGAAAAATGAGAATGCTGTCGAAGTTTAACCTACAACCTGGTTTTGATGTTCACTGAAAGTGAAATTGCAACAGGAAGCAAAAAAGAAAGTGCAGTCTTTGGTCCTGAAAGATGATGAATGATGATGATGATGATGATGGTGGTGGTGGTGATGACAGACAACTAGCCAAGCAAACAGTTTAAACCCACCATGCTTGCTGATAAAAAAAAAGGGTCAGGCTCAGTAGCATGTTTTTTGGTTGATACACACTTCATTTCAGTCCTTTCACTAGCAGACGTGGAACCCCTGGGCCAGCTATGTGGATGAACATTTTTTCCCCCTCTCTCACTCTTTATTTATTTTCCTCCTCCCCCCAGCTGAGATTTATTCACAGATTGTGCCAGACAGAATTGCTCAGGCTTTAGCTGCCACATTTCACAGGCTGATGGCTTTTGCGTGGGCAGTGTCAGTGCCATGCAGGGTTAGGGCTGTGCTTTTCTCACTGACAAAGGCTTGATTGAAAGAATTTTACTTTTAAATGTAATATTCTTTATTAAAATAGTACTTTATTTAGTGTTATATTTCTTAATGACAGAAGTAAAACTGACAAGACAAATGACTCAATTTTAGATATTCTTGAAACTTTATGACCAAAATGAGGGGTTGGAGAATATTACATTGTGGGTGGATGTTTAACTCTTAAATGCATACATGCTATCAATAACTAACCTCTCACCCTTGTTAATTTATTTTTCGTCCTACATGCATAAAACACTGATCAACATATATAAAGTAATATATATATTGTATACAGTCCTGTGTCATTAAATTGTATATAATTGTATAATTGATATATATAATCATTTCCTCTCTCGTCTGTTACAACTACTCAGCATCATACTAATCACCGGCCTGCTCATTCGTCATCATCTACACCAGTTTCTCACTGGTTTGTGCCTAAACTTACATGGTTTCTGTATATGTAATATATGTTAATGCATGATCAACAACCAAATACATATACAGTATACATACCCTAAATACAGGAAGAATCGGTATAGACGATGAGAGATATATATAATCAGGCTCCAAGAAACCAGATTTTATTCTATTTCTCAAAGGAAGCAAAATATGAAGAAATGATGGGTGAGACTTTTGCACAGTACATTATATCATCCAGGGCTGTTCTCAGGCGTATTATGAACAATTCACATGTCAACCAAGGAGGCCAAACTTAATGACCCCTTTTGTGGTCAAAAGGGAGTATAGAACATCCTAATGACTCTCCCCCTTACCCTCACCTTTTCTATTGTCCATCAATAAGTCTGTTGAGGTCAGGTGAGAAACAGCTCTGGAGAATATATGTAGGAGCCCTGACCATATTTTCTCAGACTTCTCAGTCTAGAAGCTATTGAGGTGAATAGTGAAACTTTTTTGTCCCTAAGTGACGTGACTAAAAAAAATTCAATGTAATTGTAAAATGTAAAAATTCAATGTAATTTTTTTTATTTAAAAAAGTGGAATGTTTAAAATATTATATACATTAATATGTCCTAGCTCTAGCTATCCTAGCACAAGGCATGGGTTAGAGTTGTATGGGATGTATTCTTCTAGCGATGAAAACTAGTGACTCTTGAATGTCCATATTTAGTAACATATTACGGGTCATAAATGAATTTATTTGTAGATTTACTGTATTTGCTTCACTGTGTATTTATTAAAGAAATAATAATAAAAAGCTACCAAAGCATGTACATTTGTTAAGGAAAAACATAGACTACTGACTTTTATTTTGCTTTGTGTTTTTTCTTAAGCGTGGAATCAAATTCAAAAGTGTTTTTACACACAAAGCTTTGGTAACTCAAGGGCATGGTGTATTTCAAGCCGATGTGTAACAACTGCGTGCGAATTGTACCAACCCATCCTCGAGTGATTTGCTAGAAACGTGTTTATTTCTGCCCTGCAGGGAGCCCAATCACAACAAATCCTGTTGTTGTTAACAGGTTTTCCAATATGGTACAAAAGTCTGCCGAATGGCTTTTGCCCATTGTGTACAGCTTTTCTTGAGTGCAACTTTATTTCACATCCTTTCACCGAGCATCCTTTCATTGTGCGTACTGGCTGCATTGTCGAGCATAAAAAGTCCTGCAGGTCTCGGTGCAAAAACAACATTTACAACAGCAAACTTTAGATTTACTTGTTTGTTTTCTTTACTTTAGGGCCAATCCAGTCCTTATGAGTTACGTAAGAGCTGCGTCAACAATGACATTTTTCTTTCTGTACTTTTCTTCATTTTAAGCACACATTGTGTTCTTTAGCACAGTATCAACACAACGGCTTTTTGTGAGGACCAGCTTTTAATAAGGAACAACAGTGTCTTTCTGTCGTCTCTGTTCCTTTCTCTGTTTATTCCTGGGTTTTCATAGGCCTTGACGGGATTAAGTAAGAGATTATGCACTGAAATGAAGCACATGAAGCTTGTAAATTCCATGAAAGGCAACTTTATTACATGAAGCAATAGATTTTCTCATTGTGCAAAAAATATATATATATTTTTATTATCTTCTTTCCTCTAGTGCTACATGCTATAAATCAGTAATATTACAGGCTCAAGGAATACATAAATACATAATGTATGGAGACCACTGTTAGGCTTTTAAACTCCCAGGAGCTTATTATTACATACATATATTTCCAATTAGTTCCACTCTAGTCACTGAATTATCCTTAGTCCTATAGCAGAATTACAGTATATAGCTTAATAAAATGAATGACTGAATAGTTAAAGAGATTTAAGGGTTAATATAATGCCATAGGTCATGCATCCATTTAATGCTTCAGGTCTAATCTAAACAGAGTTAATTAATATCTTCTTTTTACTGCGGTTGTGAAAGCAGGACTGGTTTGCAGAACGGCTTGTTCGATCCTACCTTGAACGCCCGCGCTGCATCTAGTGTTTGACCTTCAGGATGAGGACAAAATGTTACTCACAGATCCATTTATTCATTATTTTTATATAATATAGCAGTGTGTCTGCTACATTAAGTCTCAGCTGAAGCCACAGGCAGATCTTGACATTTCTTAAAGCTTACTTTTAGTGAAGATGATTTATGGAAAACAATGTTTCATTGTTATTTTATACCACATTGAACTTTCCGAAAGAGTTCCAATGCTATATAATGTACTTTGTTTGTTATACAAGGAGCAATTCAATTCTTGCCAGGTGTTTGTTAGGCATTAACACACAAGAGGGAATGCTGTTATACTGAATATCAGCATGGCTGTAAAATGGGCGTAGGCACATGGTGGGGGGGGGGGGTGGACATGAGCTCCCAATTCATCACAGCTGTGTTGTTATTCAGCACAACAGCATATAGAACAGCATTTATTATTGACAGATTATGATTTGTTGTTTCCTTCCGCATCTGGTGGAACTAACTAACCGCAATTGAAATTTTTACCGGTACTATGTAGCCAAAACTCATGAGATTTGCTTTATATTTCCATTTATTCTGCTTTATAGAATAAAAATATCATCTAACTTCTGGGTTTCCCTGGTTGATTCCCAAATAGTGTAAAATTTAAAGCTAGTGCGCTACAGTGTACAATCCCTTGTTCTACACAGCAGGGAGTGCCCTTGATCCGGGATTAGAGAGAGATTTGGGATTCAGCCTGATGTTAGAAACTAGTTAGGGTTTCATTTTCCAAAAGGATTCCAATGCTAGGAAACACCTTATAACATGTAAACAAAACAACACGGCTGGTTTGGAGGCAATTCAAAATGACTTAGAAGCAGTTACTAAGAAAACAAAGTGTTTTTTTTAATATGCCATACCATTATCAAAGGTGTTTTATTGCAGAAAGCGCATTTTGTGATCGGTTTTGATTGTGGTTTTTGGCAGGCACCTGTGAAGTGATGCATAGAGTTAAACATCCCTGTGCTGTAGTGTTTTATATCACCAATTATGGAATGCATCTCATCCAATCAGATTACTTGGTCAGAACTCACTGTTGTATAATTTCCCACACCAGCTGTGCTGACAGCAGCACCAGTGACATACCAGGTAACGAGTTAATATTAATACATTTGTTCCAATAAATTATTGTTTGTATAGAAACAGCTACTTCAGAATCTTGTTTAGCAAACAAAGTAAAAATGTGTAATTGATGATCATTCTTGACAGCATCCATCATGTCCTGCTGGTCATCTTTATTAACTTATGTCATGCTGATGTCGGATGTGCCGGCACCTTTTAAAAAGACACATAGAGTAATGGAGAATGGAGAAATGGAGAATGGCTTGAAAGTGTTGTACAAACAAAACATCTGGGCGTTACTAAATTTCTCAAACAGACATATGATATATTTGGTTGTAAACAGTAAAACTGGATGACCAGACAGATGTTCTTATAAATAATGCTAAATATATCGAAACTGGAAGCAGTAGTAGTGTCGCACAGAGGATAGCATTAACATTGTTGTCATGATAAAGCACAACATGTATATATATATTTGCATGAAATGAAAAATGCAGGCATCAATAATTTTAAAAGCTTTAATGGCACAACTAAATTAGATCAATTAGGTGTATGCATTACACACCGCCTGGCCAAAAAAGAGTTGCATACTTCACTTTTTGTGTAAAAACAAAAAATCCCGGGCACACTTGCGATTTTACCCAGTCCAATACAGCAAGTGGCAATACGCAGTATGTGAAAATGACCTTAGTTTTCACGTAGGGTTCAGGATCATTTCCGAGAACATTTGACCCCAAAGTCTGGGTCATTTTGATCAGTGAGGAAACAATAGTTCTGCGCTTGGGATCTGCTCGAGTCTGCAGGGAAAAGGTGAGAATGGGGAGAATGGTACAGCATACTCGGGAATAGATTGAATAAAAAATGGAAGTACCTGAGAACGGAAGTACTGTAGATCACTATTTGGATGTGATGTCATCTGCTCCACCTGTCTCCTTTGAAAGCTCAGTGTGAGCGTATCACTCGCTGATCTCATCTTCTGACCTACACAGCCATAGCCAATAAAGTAGGTAAGCATCGCTCTTGATATTTATTCTTCAAAATATCAATAATATTTTACACTGATCCAGTGCTTTACTTTTAACCGGTAAACTAAATCATGTATGTATCCTTTATAAAATACTATATGTGATCAAAATTTGAATGAAAGCATTCAAACTGAAAAAAACAAACAAACAAAGAAACAAAAAAAAACTAGAGGTTATGTTAGGGGATGTTACTTGTCTTGTTATAGTACGTTCAAATAACACTGCTCATATCCAAGGGAGTGTTACTTTGTTGTAGGCAGTCAGGAAAAGTCATCCAAAGGTGTGATTTGCAGCACGTCTATGAGTTTTGTTGACACAGCCAGAAGGGGCAATGTTCTGAGCTTCTGCTTTGCCACTGTGATAATGGAAATGTGTGTGTGCGTGTGTGTGTGTGTGTGTGAGTGTGTGCGCATGCTGTTAATCCATATAGAATGTATAGTTTCTCAACTGACTGTAGTGAATAATTCTTGGTATAGCAAAAAAAAAAAAAAAAAGCTAAAACAGAACAGACTTTGTAATGTTTTAATTAGTTGCTGTTTTGTTGTGGCACAACGGAGAATGAATTCAATCTTCAGCTTAGAGAAGGCTTTCCAGCCTTTACCAATTGCTCTTGCCCTTCCTTTGACTGCTCGCTGATTTGTTTGTTTGTTTCCTTCTTCACTTTTTTTTTTTGTCCAACAATCCCACCAGTCGAGTCAAGCACACTGAATATTTTCACCGGTCTCACTTGTTGTTTAGAGTATTGACTTGAATATTTAGCATGGCTGCTTCACTAGTCCTCAGTGTGTGTGTGTGTGTGTGTGTGTGTGTGTGTGTGTGTGTGTGTGTGTGTGTGTGTGTGTGTGTGTGTGTGTGTGTGTGTGTGTGTGTGTGTGTGTGTGTCTTCATATCTAACTCTTCCCAGCTTCTATTATGCTAAACAAACCACAATGTCCCATGATTCCAGGGTGCAGGTTTGTTGAATGGCAGTGAGGATGCATTACTTATTGTTGTTTGCCTTATTTCCTTTCTTGCTCAACATTCAGAAATAACCTGTTGTCATACATGGCATTATGTTTTTTTTTTCCCTGTACAAAGCTGCTTCTGCCAATGTCAAGTGATGCCAAGTACCATGAAAGTCCTGGATTTAGTGTGTGGGTGGGTGACTGAATTGTTGCAGCCTATTTTTGACTGAATAAAAAGCAGTGGCTTAAAAACAAACAAACAAAAAACTGTTTGTTTACCAAGATTTTGAGCTTCAAACTCCTCTAACCTTGGACTTTAGAATTTTTCTTGCATGATACCAGTTGAGTGAGGTGTAGAATTGAAGCCAATACAACTGGCTGACAACAAGTCAGACTGCAGCAAGTCAGACTGGAATGTAAGTTTTGCGCTGTAAAATAACTATATATCATATACATAAATTTGACAAGTACTTGGTATAGCGAAAAAACAAAATGATATTTTATTTATTAAATTGAAGTTAGTGCACATTATAATTTCATTCATACATTTATTTTCCCTACTGATTATCCTGTGATGGGTCACGGGAGGTCTCGGACCTATTCCAATGAACTTGGTACTAGGAAATGGGTAAATCCTTGATGGGATGCCACCATCGCACTTACACACAACATAGGACATACAATACAGTAGGTTCCCTCATACACCAAATCTATTCTATAGACAAATTGAATCTCTAAGCAGCCTACAATGTATTGTGGCAAATTAGAAAAGCTGGAAGAAACTCACAAAGAATGGGAAGAACATGACCTCACAAAGAACATGACCTCTTAAATGGCCTCTCTTAAAGAGCAGAGGTGTGATTCAAATACTGCCCATTACAATTTCTTTACTTTGTATTAGTATCCTTAGTCTAATTAAGTTGTGGGCACAATTAACTGTATATATTGATCGACCATAACATCTACAGTACACCACTGCCGGGTGAACTGAACAACACTGATCACCAACAAACTAGTGACAGGATCATGGGCATCCAAGGCTCAACCATGCCCATGGGGACCAAAGGCCAGCTGTTCTGTCTGGACCCGCAGAAAAGCCAACGCAGCGCAAATCTCTGGAAAAAGTCAATTCTGGCTATTATAGAAAGGCAACGAACACCCAGTGCACCACAGCCCACCATGCACATGGCCATGCAGACAATGGGTCCAAGATGGCCGACCCCTTCTCCAAACTCCCCAGATCCCAATCCAATTGATTACCCATGATATGCTTGGGATAAGCAAGTCTATCCACAGATTCCCCTACTCACAACACCCAAAGCATCCTTTGCAAAAAATCCTGGTACCAGATACCAAGAGATCTTGTGGAGTCGTGCCCCGAGGGGTCAGAACTGCCCAGTTGGCACAAGGGGAATCTACACAATACTGAGCATAATGTTTGCATTCTAATTTTATGGCTGAGTGGTGTATAAAATAAGATGTGCCGGATGAAGTGCTATTTTGTAAGCTATGTGATGAGGGTGAATGCCATATTGTGAACGCAGACTATATTTGCAATTGTTACAGCTATTCCTATTTATACTCGAATATATTGCCAATATAATAAACCTGCATTAAATGCGTACTGTATGGATGTGTGCAATACTTGTGTTCATATATTACTGTATTAGTATTTTTCATCTCTTGCTTTGATTACATCTTACTATATTAGACACAAAATAAAGAAGAATTTGATTACTTTGTAGTCTGTACTTTCTATCCCTTATTTTTTTCCATGCATAAAGTGAACAAACAAAGCTATTGCAAAACTCCTCAAGAAAATTCGGTGAATTTTGGAGGCATGAACTACACTCTGATAACTTGCATAATACAAATGTTCATTTCAATCTGTTTAAGCATGTACTGTACATAACCCAACTCTCAATACAAGGATGTTCTCAGACATCTAGCAATGAATCACTATGGCACTGTTGCAATTTGAACCCACAATCTCTTAAAGTTAAGGTGAACCTTTAGACAGTTATACTACAGGGGGAAAAAAAAACACTAATTATAGAAGGAAATAGCCAAACAATGATGGATTATGACTCTCCAGGCTTGGAAGTATACGTCTCCCATATAAAGCAACCAGAAAAGACGTGCCATGCTGCCCTTTTGCTGTGATTTGAGTGTGCTTACCAACTGGGTAAGACAATATGGTGGCATAGTGTGTTAGCACTGTGGCCTAGCACCTTTTTTGAGACTGGTATTGAGTCCTGTCTCATGTCTGTGTGCGAGGACTTTGCATGTTCTCCCTGTCCTTGGTGGTTGCCTACGGTTACACCGGTTTTCTCCCACAGTCCAAACACATGCATTAGGCTAATTGATGTTCCCAGATTGCCAGTAGTGTCTGAATGCTTGTGTGAGTGTGTGCCCAGCACCCTGTTCAGGGTCACAGGGGGTCTGGAGCCTACCCCAGGAGACTTCGGGCATGAGGCACTGTACACCCTGCACAGGGTGCCAGTCCATTACTGGGCACACACATCATAAGTGATATAAAAAATGCATGAGTGAAAACAAATGGGTTACTGTATACATTAAATAAAAAAGTCTGCATTAATGAAAACTAATCTCTTATCCACTGTAAATCTGCCATCGTCACCATAACTACCAATCTGTTATTAACCAGTTATAGAAAAATGCTGCAGAAAGTGGAACATCTGCTTGTCCTCCTTTATAGTGTCAGCATAAGGGGAAGAGTTGATGGCATTTTAGTCCAGGCTTACTAAGCTGTAGCTTGTGCGCATTGCAGTTAGGATGTAAATGAAGCCTGTCCCAGAGGAATTGAGGCAACTGGGAGTAGGGGAAAATGTCTTATTTGGCAAGGTGTTACTCTTCCTTCCATCAGCAAGCAAACAGATTCCTTGGGTCTAAAAAGAGCTGGTGGAGGATGGACAGAAGACATGTCACGTAACATGCCAGCTAAATCTTTTTACGTTGTCTGCTTTTGTATTTTGTAAAGGCAGTGGTGTGCAAATTCTGAGCTTCGAGTCGTCCTGCAGAGATGTGATTACGGAAGGGCGACACCTTCCAAATTTCACTACTTTTGAAACTACTCTCTGGTCTTTTGACAAAAGTCACGGACATCAGATTAGTTAGTGTCCTTTGTCACTTTTTGCATTTGCATAGAAGAGAGAAGATTCCATTGCATTTCTTTGTTTTAAGTTTAAATTCGCTTTAGCATGGCATCACTGTTACCCTTATCTTTCTTTTTTCTCTTGAGCGCTTCATTTTAAATAATTTACTGTTTTCTCAATCTAAGTTAATAAATGATTAATACGTGCTCGGGCTGCGGGCATTTGGACCCTACCTCTGGTCCTCAGGCTGTCTGGCAACACTTAACACCAACCGGTTGACATTTTCCATCTCCAGGATTTTAAATGCAAACCTTTCTTTGACTCAACATGCTGTTGCTTTGCCAATGACATACTTTACATTCAAATCCGACTCGGATTCCGGGATTTGTCACTGAAGCAGTCACAAGAGGGAGAGAAAATGAGGGAGCCCTCTGCTTTTGGTTCTTTTGGAGTCCAGAAAGGCCAGTACTTTGATTTGCAGCAGTGCTAGCAATGTTCTCGAGCAGATATGCTGTCAGAAAAAGGGGTGTCAGCAAAAGTGAGTGTTCAAAGAGTGTACAGTCTGAAAAAAAAAAAAAAAATTCAGACTCAGCAACCTCCGCGTAGAGCACAGATAAACAAGTCCGCTCGCATTCTCATTTTAAAAGACGAGGTCGTTTTCAAAGTGGTGCTTTATAAAACAGCTTACAGAACACCACACCGGAGCGACACTTTAGTGGAAAAGCAATAGTCCCAACTAAATAGAGATACGAGTTGCCAGGTCACGGTTCCTCACAGAGGTGAGATGAGATTCTTTGTCTCCGCTCTGGGGTTTTATGGGAATTTTCTCAGTTTTACGGCGCAAACATTAAAGCGAACGGAGCAATGAATGAATGCCTCTGACCTTCAGCATCTCCCTGCAGGGATGTTTATGAGGCGAGAGGAAAATCCAGTTTGAGAAAACTCAAAATACTCTTCAAGGTTCAAGGTTACAGTTTATTAGAGTGGCTAATGTTATCATTGATAGCTGAGAAACTGCCTGAACCATTTATCTTGGTGTCCACTATTGGTTAGTCCAGGATTGTCATTCTTGAAAAAGAGGCAAGCTTCAATGTGGAAAAGACACTGTGTTCCAGGGGTCGTCAAGTAGCAGATTGCGTTCCAGATGTGGAGCTAGCAATGTGTTTTATTTGCCCCATGTCGAATTCAAAGCAGATGTCTAATCTGTTCAAAATCCATGGTGCTAAAAGTTCATTCGGTAATATACAGTTAAACACCACCAAGAAATAAAAGCATAACTTTTCAGAATTGTCCTATTTCCAGCCATAAACTAATCATGAAAATGTTTAAGTTTCTTGTTGTTGTATACTATAGATAACTAGATATTAACAATGGTTATTATGTAGCTTGCCTTTTAAAATATTTGTAATATAATATACATTTTACTTTCAAATTATTATTACAGTAGTTGTAGAAGTCGCAGTATGCTCGTGATAACTTCATTCACTCAAGTCATACTACTCATTTGCATAACTCAGCTCACACACATTCTGATTATATGGAATATGTCATCTCTGAATCATCTTCATATTCATATCCAGTGTCACTGGAAACCTATTCATCTTAGGTTTGCTTAACATTCAGTCCCATTCACCTCTTTCAATGCACATCATTTCAGGCTTGGGATGTGGAAGCACTGCAATTTCTCCCTTATTCTGAATCAAATCAGCAGGGACCTCGGTTTTTCAAAGCTGCGGAGACACAGCGGAGGGAAACTGATTATCGCAGAGACCTGGGAATTGTTTTAGAATCCCCTGGGTTATTATTTTGTTTTGTTCTTGAAAGGCTAGTGCAGGTTATAAGTCAGCCTTCAATAGAGTATGTGAGCTCCAGATCTGTCAGGCTGATGCACACGTGCGCCCGCGATCCGTCCGCGAAGAGCGACTCTGTGCTTTGAACGTTGCTTTTGTGCCGCAATGAATGTCTGTCTTTCCATTTTGTAAGAAGCTTTACTTATTGAGACTGTGATTATGCTCTGACAAGGCAGCTCTGCTCTTTTTCGAAAGGGATCACGTGGCTTAAACGAGCTGCAGCATGTTTGTCCTCCTCTGGGGGGAGCTGTGCCATTGAAAACAGCCAGGCCAGACTCCTGAACCCCTCCCTATATGTATATATGTACAGAAGCTGTTTGTGTAAAGCTCCAGCCATAACTGTGGTATACAAGAGTTTCTCATTGTGCTGTGCATTGGAGTGAAAAAAAAAAAAAACAGGAAATAAATGACAACGATCTTAAAGTATTTACCTGCAAATGAGGTGGGAATTTTGCAGCAGAGTAGCGTGAAGCACCAGGGCGCATCATGACCGGGAAATCTTTATGAATTTTTGCCTTATAATTTACACGAAAAGATAGCCTCTTAGCACAAAACAGTGATGCACACATCTTGCTTTAACTTAAAAAAAAAGTAATTTTACTATTACTAAGTATTTACAAGGGGAGTTCAAGTCAAACCAGGACTTATAATTGTGCAGAATAACAGGACACAGTTTTGAGAGCACAAACTACCATTATTTCTCTATATAATCCCTTGCTTCATTAATAAGAAAAAGTTTGCTCAGTATGCAAGACTCCTAATCAGACAGCCTGCTTCATGTCTGAAACACTGGCCTCCCAGGAAACCCTTCAAAGGCCCTAACAAGTGGAACTGGCTTGAAGCTTGGTCAGAACTGTATGGGGGATGTGGCAAAAACTTCCAACCGGCTTTCTATAATGTGCGATTGCTGCCATCGATGTTTTTTACGGATCAGGCGTTCCACTCATTGAACACCTCAGACGTGATCATCATTCATGGACGTACGGCCTACTTTAAACATTTGCACAATTCAGACGTTACTGCGGGTAAGAGTCTCATCACCATACTGAACATAAAGTCTTTTGTAAATGTTAATTGTTTTTTTTACTAATAGGGAAAATCATCACTTCAAACCTCAACTCCTGGTTTGACTTGAACATCCTTGTAAAAAAAATATGAAAGTGCTAGACAAATATTACGCATATAAACATATTTCAGGGTGCCACATGGAAGCAGACACACATATTGCTTTTTAGTGTATTCATGGTAGAAAGCATACAGCTATGATACAGTGATAATGAAAACCATGTTAATATTCATACAGCATATTGAAAACATGCTATAAGTCAGCGTGCTATTGCATATATTAAAACCACAGCGTTTGCATGAATAGCAATGCATCAGTCTGTAGTTTAATGATCAACATGGAAATAAGTGGTAGCGAATGGCTTAACAGTTCTGCGATTGAAGCACTTACAGTACATGATGACATGTCATTTAGAATGATGTTGATGTGAAAGAAAACCATGTAGTGTATGAAATTCTCTATTATAAAAGGATGCATTAGCCATTTATTCAGAAAGTATTTAAATGTTATATCATTTCAAGCCCGGTTATCACAACTCTTTTGACTTGGTAGCAAGTGAAATACTTGTTATTTTCTTAACCTTGTTTCACCGAAATATTGCTCTATATTCACTTTGGTTTATGGGTTCCTTCATTACCAACAATGCTGTTTGTCTGCCTGCTCAAGCAGTTTTCAAGGTTGTAAACCCTGAGGAAATAATACAATAAGGAAACAAGTGCTTGTTCTTTTGTTTTTAGTAGCTACCAGTGAAACTTGACCATTATCCCTGTATTCCGATCACTGAAAATATGTTTCTCACATTAAATGAAATGGATAAAAAAAAAATAAAAAAAAATAAATACAGTGCCAACCCAACAAATTTGCCGAAGAATCACTAAGTGAAGAACATCACAAACATTTGAACATAAACACATTTAATGTGTCATGTCTGTTTTCTGATCTCAGCAAGAAAATCCCATGCATGTCGCATTAAAGTCGAAACACACATGCATCATTTATAGATGAACACCTCACTGCATATGCATAACTCAACTCTAACTGAATATGGCCTATATTGTTTTTATAAAAAAGAAAAAAAAAGGCCCATAGACCATGTCAAGACCTTGCGACTGTGTCTCTAAGTCTCACAGCAGTGATGAGAAAGAACAAGCTGTACATCACGAGGCTGAGCTTTTTCTCAAAGCAAAGTCAACACGCTCGTTGTTTAACCTCCTAGTTGTCGAATCACTTCATGACACCAGATTTAGTCAAGAGTTATTTGCAAATTCAAACAAAATCCATTTGCAGTCTGACTGTTTATTCCTATGATGATGTGCTCCTCAGATACAGGGGGAAAAAAGAGCATCAAGGAGAAGATGAAATAAAAAAAGACATGCAATTATTCCTGCAGCTCTCCTTTTTTAATGAAATGCAAAAGTAATTCCCATATGAAAGAAGCAGTAATTGCCCAAACAGTGTTATAATGTGACAATCGCAGTAGAACAAAGTGCGAAATTGCAAAGGATTTTAATCACAGATAATTCTTCTATGAAACTTGACAAGTTAAGATAATAATAATAAAAAAGAAATCCAAAAAATAGGTTTTTGTTGGCATGTCAGAAGAGCATGTTCGCTGCTCTTCTTTTGCTAGTTCTCTAAAGCATTAGGCTGCTAAATTTAACACATTATACAGAAAGGCAACTCAAGGCAAAATTAGCCATGTTTTATCCTCTGTAATTTAGATCCACCAAAGCTGAAGAGTAACACCTGCCACAAGCGTGTGCCTGTCATTCGCATTTTCTATGATGAAGCCTTGCCAAATGAAAGCCCTGTAGTGCTCATTTAACACCAGAGCTTTTCATGAAAAGGCAATTTAAGGACTGATTATAATTATGTACAGCGTTTCATTGTTTGAGCAACACAAATACTGAAAATGACCAATTTATACAAGAATTACTTGATTTTCAGTGTTGCCCTAGGGGTAGGTTTCGAGCTCAACCTTTTTGTTTAATTAAATGACGTCACACAGATGATCAATAAAATGATGTAATTAAAGCATCTTACAACTGAAAGTTCCCGACTTCGATCGTGAGATCAGATACTGTTTGCACAGACAGTTGTAGTAGAATGTAAATGTTCCTCTGTGTTCAGTACAGTATGTTTTCTCATACAAATATGCCAGTAGGTAGAATGGATTGTAGTTGTGAATGATTTCATATACAGTATGCATGATGGCATTTCATGAACTTCCATTTACATATTTCATTATACAGTACATCTGAGAAGTTGTGGGTTAAAGGTCTTGCTCAAGGTCCCAACAATGGCAACTTGGTCATGATGGGGTTTGAACCTGGGACCTTCCGAACCATAGTCCAATAACTTAACCACTGAGATACCCCTGGATTCCTATCAAGGGGGTGTCTTTCCCTCTTGAACAGTGTTCCTGGGATAAGCTTCAGGTGCTCATGGCAGTCTTTGACTACATTGAAGTGGGTCTGATTTGGGAATGTGATAAAGCAATAAAAATGTCCACGTAAACATAACAATTTACATAATGCCACTAATCAGGTTTTAACTGTGATGTTGTGTCTATACTAGTAAAGCTGTAATGAGCCACTAGGGGACACTAGTATGTGTTTTCCCTTTACAACTGAAAACCTTTAGGAAGCAATGACACAATAGGCTAAACACTGACCTGATTCACAAAGCCATGTTAAAGGCAATGTTTTGAGGTTGTCATCATTTTACATTCTCTCTCTCTCTCTCTCTCTTTTTTAATTACACCTTTTTGGGTGACCTGTAAAGGTTCTGTGTAGACCTCTGACACCAATTCAGGAAGTACCCTTACATATCGGTTGAATAATATTATTTCACATCCATGATATTTTAGATTTGACTTACCATATTGCCATATTTTTCTTGATGGATAAATAAGTTAAGAACAATTAGCTTTCTTTAAAACTGCAAAACCAAGTTTCATTTGTGAGGAAGAGAAAGGTTTAGAAATGTTTTGACATAATAGTCAAGCAGTATACCTTTTGAACAAGCACGGGAATCTAAAAATTACTGCTCCTTTAATGGTCTAAGGTCTAAAGGTCACTCGGGCTTCAGGATTTACAACAGAGCACCTGCATGAGGCTGTATAACATTTCTAGACTGGGTCAACTTTTACATTTTCCCATCATGAGATAAAAATGGCATAGAGATCTTAGAATTTCATTGGAAAACCTTCAGGACTAGATATGGATGAGCGTGATATGTTTTGAGGGTTTAACTAATGCATCAAAAGTGAGAAATTTTCTGTTCTTTAATCAGTAAAACCAAAGAAGATCACCAGTGGCCCATCATATCAAGCAAACTAGCCTATCAGACTCTGTCAAGGTCTTTTGACTATGAGAGATAAACAAAGTTGTTTTTGTCAATAACATTGCTGGCTTTGGGTCGATTGCAGAATGTCTTCACACTCCTGACAGCTTTCCGTCACTTTTCTTGTTTTGCGTTTGCTGACATGTCTTTTTCACTTCGACAGGAGATCAGGTGGCATCTTGTTTTTCATTCATGGATGTATTAAGCACCTAATAGAGTCAAATCAAGCCTATCACATGGCATCACACTCAAACTGGCCTGATATACGTCTGGCCCAAGCTGTGACGACCAGAAGCAACAGACCAGCACATGAAAGCTGCAACAGACAAAAGAGCTCCCTAATTGCACTGCAAAAATGTCAGGCCAAATCCCTCGCAGCTGGAGTAGCCTATTACGGCTCAAAGTCCCCAAAACCCCCTCTGTCATTTCTCCTGCTTTGTCTTTCCCTTTTAGTTTTCAGGGTCTCACTTGGTGACTGTCAGGTTTGAGAGTTTGCCAGAGGTTTGCGCTACTTGTCTGGAGGGAGCGAGTTCAGTGCTCTAATCGCAGACACACAGGGGCTTGGTGAAATGGTTTCAGGCCGAGAGGTGGAATAATTGGAGCATCCTGGTGCACTGGAGCCCTTAAATGCAGCCTGGGTGCTCTTTTAGACTCTCTACTGACACTCCAGACACAACTAGCCACATGTGACCAAGGCCACTAAGATTGAGCTGTGTGAGGGAATCTTTCTTTAATGCCGCTGTCAACCGATTTAGTCTCGGTCTTAAGAGCCCTCTTAGTTTTTTTTTTATTTATTTTTTTTTTTACCCTGTTACCCTATTTGCCTTTTCCACCAGTTCTCCATTGAGAGGAGCCTACTGTTGTGGAAGAGATTGCTATTGTGCTGTCGTCGTTATTTATCAGCCTGATTCTGTCTGTCTAGCCGCATCTGCCAGTTTGAGACTGCTACAGCAGAGTCTGGCTCTTCTGGGAGATAACATTAATGTCACATGGAGGGGAAGCATTTCTCTCTTTACCTCTTTATATCCCACCCCACTCTCTTCCTCTCCATCTCTGCCTTGCTGTCTCCAAGTTCTATAATTAGGTTGTTTTCAGGCACACTGCCTCAACATCTATCATGTCGGTAACGCCGGCTTCTTAACAAAGAGGCAAAAAAAAATTCTCGCCATGTTGTGGACGATCAGTCTGATGATTGAGCAGCAGCATAAATTTGTTTACACAAGAATTTATATTAGACATTCTCTTATTTGAAAAAAAGGGGGGGAGAATGAAAAAAAAACAAAAAACAGACAGCCTACTTCCCAGGAAATGTTCGGAGAATTATGCAGGTATTCCAGAAATACCATTTCCCCTACTATGTTGTAGGTTATTGTGACACAGAGTGACTTTAGCTGTTGATTGTGTGGGAAAAAAGGCCAAAGCCAGTCTTCTTAAATGCCTGGATGAGATTGAACTCGAAGCCACGAGCTGCAGTCTGCTTTCTCGGTTTATTTGCACGTCAGAGAGCATTTGCGATGACTGTCTTCTTGGCCGAAGCAGAGCCACTGAGGAGAGAAAAGTACAGAGTGGAAAGCTCATTGTAACATCAAACCCCTGCTCTCTGAGGCTATCCTGTGCCTAATTAGAAGCGAATGCTGGGAGAGTATTAATTCTCACTGACATGTCTTCCTCATCTGCTTCCGAAGCACTGGGGTGTCTTGTCCCCTCTGGCTCAGAGATCCTCAATGCAGCACGGCCATCCTCTTTGAGTGATGTATTTAAAGCTTGCCATTCTTCTTCTCTGGCTGTTGTGATCTTTGCCTCGGCTTCCATCACTTTAATTTTGAAGGCGACGGGGCCTGAACATAATACAAAGAGGTCTCAGTAGTTTATAGGGATTTTCTGGGCTCCTGGCATTGTAAATCTGACACTAGCCTCCCCGTTGGCACGGCCTGAGCTTCCAGCAGCCATGTTTGATGGCCTGCCAGGAGCATCAACCTGAATATCGATCTCCATTTCCTCTTCCTCCATCTTTCTTTAACCTCAGTTGTCTGTAAGTCATCTGCGCTTTTATGACTTAAGGGAAAGAGCTGTGGCGTCCTGATATTCTATTGTCCATCCAAGATGCCTTACAATTGTCTCTTGAACATCTCTAATCTACAGTCACGTTCAAAAGTTAGTACCCCCTAATTTAATTCTGTTTTTTGTGTAAAAATATAATAAAACAATATATATAATAATAATTCGATCATAGTCTGTCTCAGTATTAGGCAAATACAACCTTGGACAAATGAGTTGACTTGCTTCAATGTACATTACAATTATTTATTTAACAAAACAAGCAAGAGAAACAAGCATGCAAGCAATACTAAATACCCCCTTACTGCTTCTACAAAATATTAGATAGTAAGTTGCAGCCAGGTGCTGCTAATCATTAGCCCTTCATTAATTAATTATTAGCAGGTGTGCAGACCTCTATAAAAGCAGAAGTCTTGGTAGCTTGCTTGTCTGGCGCATTCAAGTATGTGTTTACACAATACTAAGAAGACATAAGGACAGTAAAAGACATACTGTACTGTAAATAGTGGCACATGTTGGTGCACATCAATCTGGAAAGGGTTTCCAAACAATTTAATTCAATGTTCTACACTGAGATGAGTGCAAAGCATTCAAGACAGTTGCCACCATGGTTTGTGATTGTGCAATTAGAAGAAGACTAAACAAGTACAGTTTGTTTAGAAGGGTTGCCAGGAGAAAGCCTCTTCTGTCTAAAATAACATGGAAGCACGCCTGAGGTTCGCAAAACTGAAAATGAACAAACCACAAGAGTTCTGGAACAATGTCCTATGGACACATGGCACCAAAGTTGAGTTCTTTTGCCTTAATGGCTAGTTCCATGTTGGTGAAAACCAAACAGCATTTCAGCAGAAACACCTCATACTCACTATCAAGCATGGAAGTGGAGTGGTGATGATTTGGGTTTATTTTGCAGCAACAGGACCCAGGCTCCTTGTAGTCATTGAGTTGACCATAAACTCCTCTGTATATTATAGTAATCTTGGGGCAAATGTGAGATTTTTAAATTAGATTTTAATTATTATTTTAAACAAACAAACAAACAAACAAAAAAATTGAATTAAAAGATGGGGTACCAACTTCTGAACATGACTGCATCTCCACAGTGTCCCTGTCTTAAGGTAAGACACTACATGGCATACAGTTGATTCTGTCATCCCATTTCTTTGGCCTTGAATTGATTCCATGCTTCCTTACTTTGTGTCACCCACTTGCACTTCTTGTAAGCTCTTGAGATGTACTAAAGCCCAACAGACATGGTATTGTTACTGTGCACTGTATTTTTCTCCATTTTTCTGTGCGTGCCTCCTACCCAATGACTCATCTCTCCCCCCTCATCATTTATTGCTATTTATTCTGACCAACCATCGGGGTAGAGGTTGCTGTGAGGTGCCAGCTCATGTCAAGCACGGTACATACACAAACGCATAAGTAGCTCAATGATTTGCTTTCTGCCACAGGAACTGTGAGCAATGAGATGTGTGCAAGTAGGGAGCAGAGGGCAGAGGGAGTGTGGCAGAGCATCTTCTGCTTCCTGTCAGTGATTATATGCAAGCTGACACTTAGCATCAGCCTTGTTGTTGCAAAGGCCGCCATCTCCATTTCACTCAGTTCATGCCGCGAGTAGGAGATTCGGACACAGCCTTGTGCTAGGCCTACAATGTTTGCATACCCAGCATGCCTGACGCCGAGGTGGGCTGCAGTGACATTTAAAGAGAGCGGCTTAATAAAAGAGGTCTTGTGCTTTGCAATGCCTCTGTATTTCAGCCAAATAATCTGCAGGGTTTAGTAGAGACATGCAAAACACAAGGGAAATTAAGATGTCATTAAGCTCTGTTTTTAGCAGAGGAATTTATTGGTTTCTTCTTGCCTTTACTTATAGTTAAATATTATTAGGCTATAATTAATACCAAATAATTATTTGAAAATGGCATCATCATAGTGGCCTTTTTAACCCTTGATCGGTTCCCCTGTGAGCACTAATAAGTAAAAAAAAAATCAGCAACAAGGCAACACAATTTGTGATAATTGGTCTTCAAGTAGACTGCATGAAAATAATTGGAGGGGAATAAGGAGACTTATGACTCTAATTACCTGTCAGTTCTTGTTTATTCAAAAGCATTTGCTGATGGCACAGTCTGAACTCGGACAGAGAATTTCCCCCTCATGACCTTCTCGGTAGACATAATATCCATACTTAAACACTTCAAGTGTTTACATCGCATTATGTTCCTTAGCAGACATAACAGACCATCATAGACATAACAGACCTCATATACACTTGGAGTCTTAGCTAGATTTTAAGCATGTGTATTTACATTTCAGATATACTTCTTGTTATCTTGACAACACATGCAAATCACTGTAGAACAGTTGACAACTAACTTTTTCGGTTTTTCATTATTTAGAGTTGCCCTGTCTAAAATAGGGATGCAGTTTTTCAAGTTTTCATTTCTTAAACATAGGTGCCAACTTTCCTTCTTAAAACCAATGTTTAGAGCGTACAATAAGCTTGACCCTTAATGCAGCTTATATAAAACTGCATCATGTGCCAAATGCCCACGGTTGTTCCTATGTTCCCAGAGCCCTACTGTATGTTTCCATATGATGGAAGCATACAGTAAAAAAAAAAAAAAAAAAAAAAAAAAAAAGTTTTTAAGCCTTGTTTCAAAAAATTAACTGGTTAATTTCAGGAATTTTTTTTTTTATCTTGAAGTGGGTCATATTTGTCTTAAACACAATATGAAGGTTAATGTGGGTTTTAAAAAATGAACTAGGGATCGTATGGCCCTGGGAACAAAGGTATTCTCCCATGTGCTCCATGGTGGTGTGACACACCTCAAGTGTTGGTTTTTGCTAGGCGTATTAATTAGCATCCCTGGTTGACGCATGACCTTTTCAGAATCAGATATGGGGAAACACTGAAAAAAAAATCAATGCATTAAGAAAAATATAAGACACAAACTTGAATATCTTTAATTTGCAATGTGAATTGAGAACACCGCATATCATAGACAAATTTCTGCCTGTTTATCTGTTTAACATCACATGCTCCAGACACTTTTGTATAAAAAGGATAATGATTAGCTGAGTCATTATCCTTTAGTCAAGAATTTCTACACTTTTTTGTGTCTGTACTCATGGACTTAACAAGATTGTAGTAAAAAGTGTTGCACGTTAGATACCATATTTATCCTGTTCAATTAGGTATCTGAGCAACCAAAACACAGCACATTAAACTTTCCTCTTGGCTAATAGGCCAGCTAATAGATTGATTGGTGATTTGTCCACTTTAGATTAATGTCCAAATGTAAAATTTCTTGTGTATTAAACTTGTGATTGTGTATGTATTGCATGCATGGATACAATTTTTTTTTTCGGAGCCCGATATGACGTCTGGCAATTTTTTTCCTGACATTTCCTTACTAGGCTTTAAAGGTGTCCTGGGTGTCCTGTGTGTTGTTACTGTATATGCATCAAGCCCGTGCCAAACAAGGTGTGTAAAATAATGCCTGTGTAAAAAGGTCAGAATGTAATGTGTTAGCAGTTAATATTGCTACAAATTCCATATACCACGATTAAAGTATTCTATACCTAACTATTGT
Source organism: Clarias macrocephalus (assembly GCA_011419295.1). Taxonomy (NCBI): domain Eukaryota; kingdom Metazoa; phylum Chordata; class Actinopteri; order Siluriformes; family Clariidae; genus Clarias; species Clarias macrocephalus. The sequence goes on along the minus strand of JAAGKR010002278.1, from coordinate 25,315 downwards.
ATGCGTGTTAATGAAGTGGAGCAGATGTGGCATATTGAAGGTGGGTAGAAAACAATGAACAGTCTTCATTTCATGCCCTACCTCTCAGATAAAGGATGAATAGCTCATTTGCATTGTTTGTCATTATGATTCATTCATCCGACGTTCTCTTGATGTTTACATTGTGTTAAATTGGATATTGTAGCAGGAGGTGCTCTTTGCATTACAGGAAAAAAAAATCACACAGTTTAGTGTTTAAATGAGAAGTGGTGTAATTACTTTTAGTAGGCCTGAATAATTGTGTGTACCTAATTGTCCATTGCTGTGTATCTATTATAAAGGCCATATCAAGGGAAACGTCTCAAGCTGGCAACTCACTGGCAACTATACTCTTATGCCTTCCTGTTATTGGTATTTGATCCCACAACACTAGGTCTACTATCAAAACATAACAAACTGATTAAGACCTTATAATCTATTACTCACAAGCTAGACAAACACACAACAAATAAATAACAGCTTCCGATTTCCTTGTACGCCAGTCACGGCCAACTAAATCATCATCCCCAAGTACTTATTCAGGTCTCCTGATTAACGCTGGATGCTGTTGCAAAAATGTCACCACAGTCAGTGATAAAGCAGGCAGTAATTCATGCCAAGTAGTGGCACTCCTCTACTAATTATTAGCCCTTGCTGATGCGTGAGGTGCAGCGTTCCCTGTTGTAAATCCACCCGTAAAAGTTTTCTTCTCGTTCGTGACAGCCATTGCTAATCAGTGCACGTAAACAGCAACCGGCAGTGAAGCCATCTTAAGCTATTATGCCAATGTGATCTGATGCACAGTTTTTTAATCTGTCGTATACCTTTTTATTGAAATCAGCAGCAGTGGCATTGTCAAGAAAAAAGTGCTACCAAAGACACGACTATCAGCAAAAACCACGGGAAAGAATTGGAATGATGCTAATTGGAAGAGACACCCTCAGCAGCTTGCATTTAATTAATCTCCAGTGCTGCATTTCTTTTCTCTCTCTCTCTGTCTCTCTCTCACTCTCTCTCTCTCTCTCTCTCTCTACTTCAAAGGCCGATCTCACTTTTGCAGCCTGACTAAAAATAAAGAAGGCTAGAAAGAACGCTTCTGAAGATTTGTATTGAAAATGCTTTACTACAATTGCACGTCAACTGCTGCAATTTATCAACATGAAAATCTCATTTTAAAATCCACTTTTTGGGATTTAGTTTATTTTATGACAGACCATCAGCAGAGCCCTTGCAGAGGTCTAAGAACTGACAAATTAATATGTATCTATTACCTTTTTTATACACAGTATATGAGGCAGTCAAATAAGGCAGAGAAAACCCATGACATGTCACAGTGCTTGACAAAGAGTGACTATAATGTACGTTGATATATTTTCCCAGGCGTTCAAACATATATTCGTGTATTTCCCAGTAGTTACTAGATTTATGTACCCAGTAAACTGGCAGCCAGGTGTATTTCCTTGGAGCTGTAGTGGAAATGAAGCAAAATTTTAGTTTGAGTCTAATGCACAGTTGGGAGGCCCTCGAAGGATGTTTCATGCCACGTGATTTTTGTCCTGATCTCATTGAAGTACGAGCTCCTGATGGGTTAAGTGTAGTCGGAGATGGTTAGGGACCGGTGAAATAACACTGGGGAGGCTGAGCTAATTTAAAAGCACTGCATGATACGAATATCATTACAGAACATCAATCTGGAGTATGAAAGGTGTTGGAGTCTAGGGTTTTATACAGACATACTGTACTGTAGTTGTGGCCTAATGGGTGCTGCAAGCAAAATGATTCAATAGTACTGACATCACTATTTAATTACCACTATGTACATTTAAATTTACTCTTTATATAACAGCTCAAAACCTATAAAAAGTTTTACTATAGTACTACTTTGTACTACTTTAAACTTTAATACATGCTATAATATACTGTATGATAGTATCACTATGGTACTTCAGAAATTACCGTGGTAAGGACTATAGGACTTTATAGCGTATCAGGGTAGCTACTATGGCATCTCAGTGGGTACAGTGGTAGTACTATGGTACTGTATGTACCACAATACTTCAGTGAATACCATGGTACTTATTGGGTACCTTAGTCCCTACTAATTCAGCCGGTGTCTCATATGGTATGTTTATACATTGGATACCATATAGTATTATTGTAGATACTACTGTAGTCCATACTACTGGTATGCAGAGGTGGGAGGTAACGAAGTACATTTATTTAGTTACTGTACTTAAGTACATATTACATATCGGTTTACTTTACTTCAGTAGTTGTATTAGAGAATACTTTTACGTTTACTCTGCTCAAAAGTACAGCAAATATCTGCACTCTTACTTTATGACATTTCTTCATGGCATTTCATTTACTAACCACATTGGTGTGTAGTATTTGAAGTGGGATATTTTGCCACCTGCTGACTTTTACGTGTGATTGCATGACTTGCCTTTGCTTCGAGGCACACCTAATAACGTAACAGGTGCTTGAGCTCAGAAGCGGAGCTGGTTGCAGGCAGCGACAAAAATAGCACGTTCACAATCAGGAAGCAGAGAGAGAGAGAGGGAGCGAGAGAGAGAGAGAGAGAGAGAGAGAGAGAGAGAGAGAGAGAGAGTTTTGAAAAAAGCTGACTGGCTGTTTACTGTAAGTTAATACAAGCTCAAAATACAAATTTGAGATGTGTACTTCGCTCCTTTTACTCAGGTACACAAGTAAATGGAGGGCTTCTACTTTTCCCTGAGTAATATTTGCATTATGGAATCTCTACTTTAACTTTTTGTGTATCTTACAGCATACTCCGCTGGTACAGTATGGTACAGGCAGTACCATATTAGATACTTGCTGAATCTTGATAGCCACTGTGGTACCCAATAAGTACCATGGAATAAGTAAAATATCAATGAAGAAGTGATTATATAAATATGCCATTATGATATATAAACATATAACATATAACACAACATATATAAATGTATAACATTTTTGACAATATTGTGGTATGTGAAGAACCATATACCATTATAACAATTATGTACCATGGTACTGAAAAAATACAGTGGAACCTATAACATGGTATAATTTCTTATGTAAACTTTTCTCTTATGGTCTTAGCATGGTATTTGCTCTCGATGATAATTATCCAGCTCTGTCTGCATTCAAAGCATTCAGGCATATGCATATAAGATGTATTTCAAGAGTGTCTAATGATCACAAATGTAATTACAGTATTATATAATTATAGGAATAGATTTTATATCGGTTTTTTTATTTATTTTTTTTTTAAAGTAGTGCAACAGGTTTATTGCTGCATTGCTGTCTTGGCACCAAATACTCTAGAAAGCTACAGAAAAAACACATTTACTGAACATTTTTTAAAATTCTTTTTCTTATGTACTGTAGATCTAGAGATAAGTCTGTGGGTTGACACTCGGAATAGTCCATTAATGAAGGACCTCTGTCGTGCCCCTTTAGAACCGTTAATCATTAAGTCACTAAAAGTTACATGTTTTGTGTCTGTCATTGGAAGAAAACATTAATCACCACATTGCTTTTGCATTTAAGGCATGAATAATGCAGACACTGCCAGCATTGACAGTTCACACTTAATTAAGCCTGTTCACTAGCGTAGCTTCTGAGGAACTCGATGACTCTGCAGAGTCTCTCTACATCATATGCAGCCTGTCTCACATGCATACACACACACACACACACACACACACACACACACACACACACACACACACACACACACACACACACACACACACACACACACACACACACACACACACACAAGCATTCATGATGTGAATAGATTAGCTTGGGCCAATCTCTGTGAAGTGAGCTTTTGTGTGTTCCCACTATAATTACACACGTGATGGGCAGATTAATGGTACCAGCGGTCAGTAAGCGACTGAACAAGTGGCTCTGTTTATCAGTTAAAGTGACGGTGGAAATGCCCTACCGTTCATTATGTATCGCCAACAGTTTGATGTGTAGTCGGCGGCCAGTTGTTATCCTCTTTGATTTTTGGAGTGATTTAATAGTAGGGCTCAACAAGCTTGGAAAATAACAGTGACCCTGGTTAAAAGCATGACTCACTTTGCTGTAATCACAGTTCCACTTATAAGGTGATGCAGGCCATGGAGGTTAATTGTCAAGTTTGTTGATTGTTCTGAGTGTTTATAATATAGCCAAGGAAAATGCTACTTTATGATCGTGGATTCTGTCGTTATTATACTTATTATATCTTTTGCAAACTTTATTTCCCCAGAACATGCAACAGAATACAAACATTTACTTGCGGATTTATTGTCATGTTCACACTCTAGACTCATTAATTGCCGTAGGACCCTAATATTTGACTAATAATCAGGTTAAAAGCCCAGTTGGAATAAAAATGCATCATGTGAACACCTTAATGAGAACAGTCTGCTCTGATCTGGCCCAAGTGGAATGAATTTTAATTAGGATAAGAGGAGTGGTAAACCTTTTATAATCTGTTTAATAGTTAAATTTTTTTTTTCTTTCATATAAACACTTGATCTTTATTTAATGGAATAAATCCATTCTTTCCATTCCGATACATTAAGGAAGGTGCACGTTTCTTAAAGGGAATCATTACTAGTGACGAGACATGGACTTATCACTACGACCCTGAGAGTAAATGGCACAGTATGGAATGGAAACAGCCTCAATCGCCAACCATGAAAAAGGTCCATGCTTACAGTTTTCTGGGATTCTCAAGGGCCAGTATTGGAACATTATCAGGAAAAAAGTTCAATAATCAACAGTGCTCGCTGAGGTGCTTATTAAAGATATAAAGCCTAAACTTCGGATTAAATGCAAAAGATAACTTTTGACTCACCCTCGTACTATGTTAGGTGATGTGACAAGTTTCCAGGAAGTAAATTTTGCTTCCATTCCAGTCAGTAACACTCTTAAACTATTTAAAGGACTGTAAGTTTTTGTTACCTTCCATTATGTACCAAGTCGGTTTTCTGGTCTTTTCACATTCTTCTTAGTTTTCTCTCTTTTACAGAGGTTTTGAATAAACCTGTTGTTAGCATTTGAAAATGTTTTTCTACATTCCTTAATTCTCTGCTAAAATCATTTCCTCTTTATTCTCTGTCCCTAATTTACCTTTAGCAATTAAAATGAGTGTGATGTCAGATATTTTTCTTTTGTGAATACTTCCATGTACAGTCATATTTTATATTTTTATATTATATATAATAGCTTTATTAACTGTTTACATATGTAGATGCACTTTAACTTGATGAAAAATTTAATTTCAGTGTAACCATGGCAGCAGACAATATCTGTAGGTAGACGCATGCCTCGAATGTGGCTGAGTAAAATATGATTGTAGTATCACACATAATACACAAATAAAAAAATCAACATAAGGTTCATAACCAACATCTGAAGTTGATTTAAGTTTAAAAAAAAATTTTTTTTTTTTAAAATATCAGTTCCCCCACTGCAACTTTCAATTTGCGTCATGGAAACTTTATTTTTTTTTTTTAGAAGAAAACCCTTTTATTCCTTTTTTAAACAGGGTTATAACAGAGTAAACATGTAGTGTTTCAATGCAAACTTTATCAACCCCTTGATAAATCCAAGCCAGCTTTACATGTGTAAAAAAGGCTAGACATCAGGCATATTTAAAGAAGGAAAAGAAAGAAACACAAAAACGTGGAGCATGAAGTCTGGGTTTTGTATGCAAAAAAGAGGAGGGAAAGAGAAAGAGAAAAAAAACAGCTAATCAAATAGGAAGGGGTTCAACTATAAATGTATATGAAAAAACAAAGGAAGGGCCCCCACACTGTTACGAACCACCACTAGAGGGCACTGCTTGTTTGTTTGTCTTGTAGTTCTTGTTGGTCGACTCAGTTTCCCAGAAGGCACCTTGGTCAGGTGATGAGAGTGCTCACCTGAACTGAGGTGGCTCATTAAACAGCTTATAAATAGTAGTTTGTTCTGGGAAACTGGGTCGAGCATTGTTTATGAATGTATGATTGTATGTATATCTGTAAACATATGACTGTCAGGTGGGTATTCCTTTTTGGTTTTGTTTTAAGTTCTTTGAGTTTTATATTTTTATATTTTAGTTATATTGTTGAACATTTGTTTTCAAGAGGGCTCTAGTATTGGTTTTCTGTATGTTCTTTGTGCTGGTGGATTAATGGAGCTGTCTTGTTCAGTGTTTAGTTAGGCTGTGTCTCCCTTGTGTCAGCTCTAGGTTCCTGTGTTCAACTCTAGGTCCCTGTGTTCAGCTCTTAATTCACGTGTCTGCTGCTAAGAGCATGTGTTTACCCTGAGCCCTAGTTTTAGTTTGAGTTTGTTGTTTTAGTTTCTTTGTTTGTGTGTCGGTTTTTGAGTTTTTGAATAAAAAGACTTTCTGACCAGAAACCCCTCTGCGTTTATGCCTGACCTATATGCCCACTGCAGCTACATCAGCCGGTCTGGCCTGTAGTAACAGCCAGACCGTGACAGAATGCTCGACCTGCCAGGGCATTGCAGAGGGGGGGCCTAGGACCTTATCGCTGGGGCAAGTAGGTTGATGGGGAAATCTGCTTGCCCTGCAGCCAAACTGTGAGAGGCCCCGACCTTCGCTCCGTTCAGAGCCTCACGTGGAGGCCCCAAGCTCCATTCCAGAACCTCACGTGGAGGTCCCATTTTGTTCCCGAGCCTCACGTGGAGGCCCCACGTTTTCGTTCCCGAGCCTCACGTGGAGGCCCCAAGTTTTGTTCCCAAGCCTCACGTGGAGGCCCCAATCGTCGTCCCAGAGCCTCACGGGGAGGCTCCAACCGTCATCCCAGAGCCTCACGGGAAGGCTCCAACCGTCGTCCCAGAGCCTCACGGGGAGGCTCCAACCGTCGTCCCAGAGCCTCACGGGGAGGCTCCAACCGTCGTCCCAGAGCCTCACGGGGAGGCTCCAACCGTCGTCCCAGAGCCTCACGGGGAGGCTCCAACCGTCATCCCAGAGCCTCACGGGGAGGCTCCAACTTTCGTCCAGTGCCTCAGTGGGGGATCCACCCCGTCCCGTCCCAGCGTGTCACTGGAAGTCCCACATCCACCACTCAGCTTCTGCATCGAGAGTCTACAACCGCTCAACCCCGAGAACGGGCCATTGCCGCCTCCGCTGTCAAGCGTCAAGGGCAGGCCGGAGACTCGCCGTCTCACAGTCTCGTCTGCCTACCATTCCTGCTCGGGGAACCAACTCGTCAGCGTCGTAAGTCAGGTGAACCGACTCAAGACAATAAGGGAGAGTAACTGGGACCTCCGGTAAGTTTTTGAGTTTTCGAATAAAAAGACTTTCTGACCAGAAACCCCCCTGCGTTTAAGCCTGCCCTATATGCCCACTGCAACTACATCAGCCAGTCTGGCCTGTAGTAACAGCCAGACCGTGACACACACCGGTTGAAATTTCAAGTCTGAATCACAAATTGAGTAGCGAATCTTCTCCAGGGACAAATTGGACATAATATCTCTGAGCCACTGGGCGTGAGTGGGTGAGGTGGTGTTCTTCCACTTGAATAAAAGAGAACACCTGGCCAGGAGTGTCGCAAAGGACAATAAATGACGTTTAACCGGAGTTTATCTTTCTCTCCAGTGATACCAAAAAGAGAAATCATTGGGTCTGGTTCAAGATTGCATTTCAATATGTACGACAAGGTTTGAAAAACATCCCTCCAGAATTTTTCTAAATTCGGGCATGTCCAGCACATATGAATAAGGGACGCCTTTCAGCTTTACATTTATCACAGCAAGGATCCACATCTGTGTAAAAACGAGAAAGCTTAAGTTTGGAGAAATGAGCCTTGTGTACAACCTTAAACTGTAAGAAAGAGTGATGGGCGCATAAGGAGATTGAGTTGACAAGCTTGAGAATTGAATTCCATGTAACGTACAACAGTGTCAATTTTAGGTCTTTTTCCCAAGTATATAGGCATATACAGCTGGTTGTGTTTATAATTATGTAAATATCGATAGTGTACAAAAACATAGAGCAGATAAGGCATATTAAATGTAGACAGAAACAATTAACATTTTGAAAATACATTACCTAACTAAAGAAAAAAATGGAATAAAAAATTGCAACATAAAACAGCGAAAACTTAAAAGGCTTTGATTAGATAATTGTGTCAGTTATTAATAATTAGTATTAATAACCACCATAACTATTAATAACCACCTGTGGCGACGGGCTCATAACCAGCGCGCCCCATAGAAAAGCAACTCCTCACTCGTCAAGAAACTTCTATTCATCAAAATCAGCTAGCACCACGGACAGCTATCAAAAGGCTCAAAAAGGGGCGGGCCGCCACAAACCACCGGCATCGGCCACAGCAAATTGCCTGCCGTCCACCTGTCACCAGCTCCCTATAAAAGGGCCCCAGTGGTGTATGCCGGTGAGTAGGAAATCGAAACCAAAATGCTTATCTGTTTTTTTCTTGTCTGCAGATTCGGACACTACTGAGAGCCGGCGCCCGCGTATTCCTCAGAGACAGGGACAACGCCGTCGCACGCCTCTCATCCCCGACCGTGTTTCCTCCGCTCAGGCGCCCACAGCATCTCGTGCCACCTCGCCTGACCCAGGAATATAAACTGGGGCCTGTCATTTCTGCAGTCTCGCCTACTCTCCTAATATTGTCTAAAGCAACAGAGCCCTGCACAGCGCCAAGACTTTAGTTTCACTTTTGTTCTCTATTTTCTTTTTTGTTCTCTATTTTCTTTCTGGTCATCTACTCGCATGGCACACCAATTGCCTCGAAAGGATGGCTCTGTTTCTGGCCCTGAAACACTTCCTCCAGCAGTTGAGATTATGCCTTTATGCGTTTCCACCCATAGTTCTGCTCCCAGGATTCCTGGCGAGGGTCCGTCAACAGGGTTTGCACCTCTTATTGATAGCGCCCCGTTGGCCGACCAGAGTGTGGTTCTCGGCTCTAATATCTCTCCTCGACGGCTCACCCTGGGTGATTCCATTGAGGAGGGATCTTCTGTCTCAGGCGCAGGGGACAATATTTCATCCTCGTCCCGAGCTCTGGAACCTTCACGTTTGGCCCCTGAAGGGGACCAACTAAGAGATGCTGGTCTTCCAGCCAGCGTAATTGAAACCATTTTAAGTGCCAGGGCTCCCTCCACTAGAAGAACTTATGCCCTCAAATGGAGTGTATTTGAAAATTGGTGCATGGCAAGACATGTAGACCCAGTTCACTGCCAGATTGTTTCAGTGCTGGAGTTTCAGCTTGTGATAGGAGATCCCTTAGATGCATTAGTGAATTTTCATCATAAAAAGTTGACAGCAGAAATCAGAGCTGTGTTTATATGCATACACAATGCAACAAGAACTCACAGAACTGGGACTGAACAGCTGTGTAGCCATAAGAAAACTACTTATTAGTGAGAGTAATCGGGAGAAGAAAAAAAGCACTTAAAATTGTTAGGGAGAAAAAAGATTATACTACTACCAGATCTTGTGGTCTGAACAGTTCAAATTGCCTCTATTCCAGAGTAAAGGGTGCGTCAGGGAAAGAAGGGAAGCGCATGAAGTAAAATTCAACAAAAAGTCAACTGATGACCTGAATGTACTGAATGACCAGGGTATCACTTATATCAATGTTTTCTTCACTGATGGCACAGGAATTTTCCTGGACAAAAATACAGAAGTTCGTCAAGCTTAAAGTGTGAAATTTTCACACCTTAGCCCCTTAAAAAGTCTTTGGGATATGCTGGAAAATACTTTACAGAGTGGTTTGACTCTCCTGACATCAATAAAAGATCTTGTCTACCAGTTTATAAGTTGGAAATAAATGGTGTGACATTGCATAATACTTTTGAAACAATGACATCACAAACGTGCACTGTAATCAAAGCTAAAAGCATTCCAACAAAATATTAGCATTTGTGACTTTTTTTCTGCCAGTGCATTAATTTTAGATTTTATTGAACTTGTGCAATTATTTATTGCATAGTGAAATAATCACAACATGTTAGATTGTAACAATGATGATTATTAATAACTGTTTATGCTAGGATGTGTTATAAAATAGTTATGCTATTGGTTTTACTGTGTTGATAGACACAAAATATAAATAACATGGGCTATAAATTGATAATTCTAAACAGGTTGTATAGAAACATACACAGTTAAGAGGCTAAAGGCCCAAGTTAGCATTTATGTTTTTTAAAACCTCATTGAAATGGAAAAACACACACTCTCATTCCTTTAAAAACGCCCAAATATCTCCTGAGACCAGGTTGAGTTTAACACAAGTTTAAATTTATCAGGATCGTTTTTAATTTGTTGGGGGAATGAGTGGCAGATGAAAGTTTTATCTCTAGAATACTAACAAACCATGGGTTCAGCAAAACTTCAGTTTTGAAATGTGCTAGAATCAAGTACGAGGCCAAAAAAATACATAAAAATAATCCAGTTAGGAAAGACATTACCCACAGAATAATTTTCTGATATTTTAGAAAGTGTTTGTTTTGTGATTAGCGTGCAATGTGGGTCACTGAATAATTTTAAGAGATTACAGTTTTAAAGAAAATTGTATGTTTTATCTGTTTATAGTTATACTACAGAGGGTGGACCCATGACATTTTTTCTTTTATGAAATTTTATAATGAGTAAAATATGAAATAGACATAACACCACTCTTTTCTTTGGGTCATCTGAAATCAGTATCTATCTGATACTATTGTACCAGATCTGTCTATTTGTACCTATCAGTCTATCATCTCTTCATGGAACAACAACGGTTCCAATATATTTTTGTATTCAGCATATGCACAAGTACCAAAAAGCCAAAGGCCATCAATTTCAGAAACTACTGTAATTTACTGTACACCATACAGACTGGAGGCAGACTTTAAAGCCACCTTGTATAGAGAGTTTCAGGATAAATGTTGTGGAATGTCTCTGAAACAAGCTCTAGTGACAAATATATATTCTTTCTCATAACAGTTACACCTTTACAGATGATAACAAAACACTGAGACTGGAGACTACTTCTAAGCAGTGTTGGGTGTAACGCTTTGTAACGTGTTACACCCAACATTGCTTAGAAGTAGTCTCCAGTCTCAGTATTTTGTTAGAGTACTCAGATTACTTTTTTGATGTAATGAGTAATCTAACGCATTAGGTCCGCCATTCAAGTACTCAGTTACTTAGTTACTTTTTCAAAAATGTAATCCGTTATTCAGACAATTCATGTAATCCGTGAACCAGACGGCAGTCTTTCCCAATCCATTATTGTGTGTGTGTGAGAAAGTTGTCCTAAAAGCCCCGTCCCGGATAACCCGCCCCCACTCTGTGATTCCTGCTGTTATACCCCTATCTCACTTATGTGGTTTGACTATGCGAGGACCGACACATGGAAAGATGGAAACCTAATCAGAGCGCAGAAACTCGCGGTGAATCATGATGAACCGTACTTACGACCACCGCGCGAAACCGCGTAGGTGAAATAGGGGTATTAGTACTTAACAGATTATGGGCCAAACTTCGCTGAGTGATGATGGTAGAATAATTATAAAGGTCTTGACTAAAACAACATGCATGAGGAATCACAAAGGAGTTTTCATTTTCTGCAATCGAAAAGTACTCGAACTAGTTACTTTTATCAGAAAGTAACGCAGTAAAGTAACTGACTACTTTTTGAAGACAGTAATTTTGTAACGTAATTAGTTAGTTTAAAAAGTAACGTCCCCCAACACTGCTTCTAAGGGTGCTAAACAGGAAACGTCACAATATGAAAAACAATATGATCACAACACATAAAAATAACCCACGATAATGCAGCATTCGCAGAGCTTTAATAACTCAAATAAAACAAATTGTGTATTTGGCTAAATAACATTAAGAAATCAGTATTTTTGGTGGAATAACTCCGGTTTGCAAATACAGCTTTCATGTGTTTTGGCACTCCACCAGTTTTTCACATTGCTGTAAGTTTATACCACTCTTTTTGCACAAAAAGCAAACAGCTCAGCTTTGCCTGTTGGTTTGTTACTTTGCAGTGGTTTATATACAATTTATATACAATTTAAGATATACAGTATGTATATATATGCAGGCTGCGGTTGGGTTTGATTAGCCTGTAAATGCCTACAATGTGAGACCTTGTCTTCTCTGTAATCCTCTGCTCACCTTGTCAGGTGTTAATTTCTGACCCGGGTGCAGCACTGACTCATGCTTCTTCACTTCGTTCCTCCTTCCTTTTTGTTTTCCTCTCAGCTCGTGTTCGGCTGGATGAGGGGAGACAGCTGTCGCTTCAGAAGTGAGCTGTGGAAAAGCCTGCCGCTGCTCGTCGAGTCCGATTTCACATGATGTCCCCACTGGCTACTTCAACCCACACGCAGCCATGCATTTTCCCTCCATTTCTTTCTCAATCTTTTCCACCCAATGCATCAGTAGTCTTACAATTTGTTCCACCGTTATCCTTCCTTTTCCCATTTAATATGAATGGATAAATAGGCTGAAAGAAATCTATTCTTTTCTTTTCAAGTTGTAAACTGAGGTCGCACGGTCTGCCATTATAACTTCTTGTGATGTGTACAGGTTATACCCTCAGCTTGCTTTCCGATTTTAGGCCTTCTGATCATGTTGTGGTAGCCTCATTTTTCTTCCCTCTCCTGTTCTTTAAAGATTCACGGTTGCACATGAGAATTTACTATACACAATAAAAAAATGTAGTGAAAGGAGTTTTATTTTCCACAATTTTTTTTTTTTTACATATTCACAACTTTCTCACTTTATTTTCACATATAGGTCAGGTTTTTTGTGTTCACATTTGTTTATTCCCCTTCATGATTCATTTATTACTATTTGTTAATGTTTTTCAGTTCATCTTCATTTACATGTAGCTCACATGGTTTTATTTTCCTGAGAATCATTTTCATACGGATTCTTAAATATTTAAGTATTTTTTTTTTTTACATAATTGCATTTTTGTACATGATATCAGGTGTTTATCTGAATTCTGAATGTATGGTGTTATCATTAAATTAACATTTTTAAATGTGATCACATTCAATTCACAATTGTGTGTAAGCAACATGATCAGATGAAAAGTACATCAAATTTCAATAAGGGAAGTATTATTCCATGTTTTTTCCATGTTTTTTCATTTCAGGATGAAGCCCTACTTCTCAGTGTCATGTCCACAAAAACCAAATGCAATTGCCCGACACTGTCAGAATGTCAACTGCACCAAAAATAAGTTGCTCACTCCAGGCAATGTTGTATTACAGCTGCAAACATCTGCCAAGGCACTTGTGCTTTCAGCATCTCGCCAGAGCCAGCAGATTTTCCAAAGAAATCACATGCTAGGTAATTGCACTCACACATCCTTGTTAAAAAAATGCCTTTTGGGTAAGACTTTATAAAATCATCTTGGCACAGCTGCCTCAAACATCCTCAGGTTATCTTTCAGGTTATTGCTTTTTCCAGTTCTGTTTAAATAGTCTTATAGGACAATTAACAAATTTGTCTCAGACAGAAAGTTAAGCTTATTGCAATAGTAGCATTAATCTGATTCTTACCATTATGTCCAAAATGAGGTCAAAAACATAATGAAGTTTTCAGCTTAAGAGTATGTTACCATGGTAGGCACCAAAGGACTTTGTAGTGTACCAGAGTAGGACTGTGGCACTTTGATGGGTTACATGGTAGTTCTATGGCATGTACCACTGTACTTTTGGAATGCCACAGTAAGTACTGTGTCACTTCTTTGGGTACCCTGATATTTCTATGATATGTACCACCATTTTTTTGGTGAATATTGTGGTAAGTGCTTATTGTGAACATACTGTGCTATATTGAATACACCACTGCTTAAAAGTTTGGGATCACTTGCAAATTTCTTTTTTTTTGTTTGGAGATTGATTTTCTACATGACATGGCTCTCATGAAAATCCTCCCACAAAAGAAAACCAAAACTTACCTCTGCTGCAGAGGAGAAGTTCATTTAGAGATACCAGCCTCAAAAATCAACAATTAACAACACCTCAGCGTAGAGCTGTTATGAAGGCTTTACAGATCATGAGTAGCAAATACATATCAACACATCTCAGCATATTTTGAATGCTTTCAGCATCACTTTACAATGTAGAAACAAATAAAAATCAGGAACGACCACTGAGTTTGAGCGGTAGTGTATGATAGGATATACTACTGGTATGGTATAATACGGACAGTGCCATATTATTATGTATAATATTAAAGTTTTAACATACACTGATATTTAATTGTTGTTACATACAGTACAGACCAAAAGTTTGGACACACCTTCTCATTCAAAGAGTTTGAATTTGTATTATGGCAAGAAAAAAGCAGCTAAGTAAAGAAAAACGAGTGGCCATCATTACTTTAAGAAATGAAGGTCAGTCAGTCCGAAAAATTGTGAAAACTTTGAAAGTGTAATAGTAAAACCATGTACTGTACTATATTATAGTACATGTAATATTGTGCTAAAGTATGTTCCATGATAGGACCATGTACACTAGTGTGTTACATATATATTCTATATTAGCAAATAAGTACCATGGTACTGTCAAAAAATACCATGGTTTTATATACCATGGTGCAGACTACCAGGATAACTATATCATGGTAATTTTTCGATGGTAGTAGGTAGATCTATATAAATAAAAGGTTTTTGTCTGTACATTGGTCAGAAGTTTCTTTCACACTCCTTTAATGACATCTTCATACATTGGAAGACTGTCAGTCACAGTAATTTGGTTTATGCCTGAAGTTAAACCTTAAATTTTTTTTATTTTTGTTATCAAAGTTAAATCTAAATGTTTAGTAGAAATTAATTTATGAGCAGTAATGTGCCAGATTCAAATCGGATGTTTTGACAGTGTACTGTGTCTGCATCAAACTGTGGACGCATCTTAAATCGAGTGCTTGACAGTTTTTTTTTTAAACGTCTGAAGTACTTACAGTACATATCTACCAGAAGATTAACCTGCACCATAAGTGAAATCAGTAAGAATTATATTATGAACAGTTATATGCTACATTTTAATAATCTACTAAAAAGCTTCTAATAAGCTACTTGATCAATCTAAACAAACACCTGCACCAATAGATATTAATAAAAAAAATCGGAACTACATATTTTTTACTGGGATTAGTACTTAGTTAATATTGTCACCATTGAAATAACAGCGCTGAAGTTATATAAGTAAATTTTAACTCAATGGAGTTGCTATGGAGCTGGAGACAAAACTTAATCTTCTATCCGATCTACTTTTTCAATTTCTCATCTGTGATCACCAAACTGAGAGTTATTTGGCTGATGACAAAAGAAGTACAACTTAGCATAAACAAGGCATAAGATACTCAACCTTACAAAATTGAATTTCTTTGTATTAATAATTTTGGCTGAGAGTTCTACTGTACAGGAAGACAGGCAGACATGTATGTGGGCTTCAACCTCAAATAATATCACTGATTACATTAAACCTATCAGCTTATATTTAGCTTTAACCTTTTAACTATTTCTAAAAGGTCTGTTTTTATGCAGTAACTTTCACAACAATATCCGTTCATATAAATAACTTTGAACTCATTAATAAACCATATTGACAGCATGTCTGCCTGTCCCAGTTCATTAAAATTACACTTTAACTTATATATTATCATTAAAATGCTTTAGAAATTGTGTTATTTTGCAATATGACTTATTGCAACATCTCATTCTTTATTTCAAGTTTCATCCATGATAAGTTATATTTATAATGTTACCTGAGCATATTCATTCCCTTTTTCTTTTTCAAAGAAAGTACAGTAGTAAAAGTAAATTGGAAAATAATTATTATAATGTAAGTAAATCAAAAGAATGTCCCTTATGCAATTAGCATGGATGCTAGCTAACCACATTTAGTGTATTTAACAAATGTATCCTAAAATAAACCGAACAAATAAACAAAAAAATATATTCTTGAAATGAGTCAACATTGAAAAAAATGGGACAAAAAATGATCTCATACAATAATAATAATAATAATAATAATAATAATAATAATAATAATAATAATATATATGTAGTATATGATATAGTTATTTGTCAGTACCACACCATAGTATTTTTGATATTTTTTCAAAATATACTTATTTTGCATTTACATAAAAAAAATGTCAACCTTATCACATGGCATGCTAAATTAATATGTATTCAAACAAACAATGGTACAGTCTGAATTTTGCTTGCTTTGTTATATGAATGAAATCAGGACTTAACCTTAACCTTAATCTTTTCATGTGAATCATGAGTCATACAATTTGTTAAGAATTCCCACCTCCAGTTGAATTCCACTGTGAGTCAAAACACTGAGAACGCCCGAAGTCAGCGAAAGCATAATTCAGCAAATGACTATAATTACATAAACACTATTTGACTGTACAGACGCATTGTGGGGTCTGTGAAAACATTACAGTTCCATGGGTGGTCCTGTTTAAGCTGTGGCTTTTCTACGATTGGTTTGCTAATCCACTGTTTAGAATAAAAAAACTTTAAGGAAGCAACTCTGGCAAGCTGTGGATTTGTTCCTCTCTGGACTGAAAGCAATGATGCCTGCTACACTAAAGCGAGAGTCAACCACTCATGACATTAGTGCCAGAGTATTATGGATGGCTCCAGCTCTTACTTATGGAGAGACATCTTTTAAAGAGAATACAAGCGTGAAGTAAGAAGATATTTCTTTGCAAACTTAATATGGTGTTTGTTGATGGATACAGCGGAACTTTGGAGGGAAAAAAAAGAGAGGGATTGAGAAGAAATTTAAATGTACAGTGCTGATATTTTAAGCTGCTCTAAGAAATGGTAAATATGAATTTCAAAAATAAAAATGAGTCAGAGTTTCATATCCATATTAGAGCTATTCCTTTAATAAATGCTTGAAGGTGGATTATTTTCTGTTTGTAGAACCATGCTTGTAGGAAAAATAAACAGAATAGGCTTCTCTTGTGACTCTTGTGTTGACTTCTTTCTAGTCCTTTCTGTAGATTCATGAAGCCCATCGGCAACATTCATGTTTGCTGATTACACCATAACTGAAGACCATCCCAGGAAAGCAAGACCAAAACTTACCTCTGCTGCAGAGGAGAAGTTCATTTAGCGTTAGCAGCCTCAGAAATCACCAATTAACAAACAGCACTTAGAGCCGTTAAGGCTTTACACAGCATACTGTAAGTAGCAGACAAATCTTAATATCAACTGTTCTGATATGCAAAATTATTGCATATTTAGGATGCCTTTAGGATTGTTTTACAATGTATAAAGAAAACCTAATCAGGAAACACCATTGAATTAGTTAATAAAAAAAGTTTCAGTACTTTTACTACAGCCCTCATATAATAATGCATTACTCAGCCCTAACAGCATCGTTGCTAAGCAATTGATATATATTAGATTTTAGCTGTCTAACTTCACTCGTCAAATATAGATGAGTATAGAAAGTGAAACTTCACTCATAATCACTCATATAACTCATATCAAGACACATAAACATGGGTATAGTTAAATAGGATCTTAATAAATGATGTAGGACTGAATAATACATTTTTTATACATTGAGCTTAGTATTACACGGAGCAGTTTGTTTTCAAAACAAGTTAAAAATGAAGAAAATGTCTCTGAGATATATGCAAACAATATAAATCAAGGCAGTATCCTGTTTTGTACAGACATACACAAATACATTTCTTTTATGAATTCACATTTGTAGCATTTTGAATAACAAATAATTAAATTACTTAGGGCAATGTAAAGTATTCATAATAGCCACAGTCCAAAGATGTGCATATTAGGTTTACTGGCATTCAAAAAGTGCCTATAGTGTGTAAATGTTGACCGGAGGTCATACCATGATTCTATAAATGAGAATAAATATAATGGTCACCACTGGCATCCATGGTCCCTTGTTGGACTACAGAGGTTCCTAGATGGATGGATAGAAAGTATTTATAGATGAAATTATTTTTTATTTCTTTTTAGTAAGCACCTAATCCTGGTAAGTGTTACAATGGGGTCCAGACATGTATGATTAAATTGAATATGCAGTTTAATCAATCTTTTGTGGGTTGATTCAATCTATTGAATCAGTGGGTTGGTTTTTGATTCAGAATCGATTCACACTTTTAAAATGATTTAGGTAAACTTTCAGTTGCTAATGATGTAAAAAATGTGTATCTTCTGCAAAGAACTTGCAAAAGTACTCATTTTATGAGATAAGAGTGGTTGATTCATTACTTGCACATACTGGACTGGATTGTGGAGAAGAGGTTTGACATGGAATAATAATCATTGTATATAAGACCTGGTATACAATATAAACAATTTACAAGAAATGATACGCAGCAGGCCAATGTTTATTAAATATTTTCTTATATTTCAAAACCTGTAAGAAATATAGCTAATTAGACAATAAGCATCTGTGCTATGAATCAAATCCAACCCAAAATCACAATGGCCAAAAATCAAATCGAATTAAACCAACAGTCTACTTATGATTCACAACACTTATGATTCACATTTTATCCTAGGTATATACTTTAGCTAAGGCAAAACCAGCCCTGAAAAATGCACATTTACGGTCTCATAGGGACAAATTAACATAGGCAATTAACCAGGATACTGTCACGAGCAACCAAGGGACGAACACAGCAGCCTTAGCAGTTAGCCCGTGTTGCGTGGACGGTAAACCCAAACGCGGAAGCAGCGCGAGTAGGCAGGATAACCACGCGTTTACTCTTAGAACTCTCTTACAACAAGAGCAAGGATCTACACAAATAAACCCGCGTTCTAGCAACACACAATCAATCAAGGAAGCAACCTGAATAGGTGAGGCTTCACCATTGGTGAAGTGATGAAGGGTTTGAGCTGGGAGATGAGGAATATCGGGTGGATCCGGAGCGCCGCAGGCAGCTGGAGCCGGTAGGTGACAGGATTGACACGGAGGGTGATGCGATATGGACCGATAAATCTTGGGGAAAGCTTTTTGGACTCCGTGCGGAGGTGTAGATTTTTTGTGGACAGCCACACCTTGTCACCTGTGTGGAACATTCGTCCCAGGGGGTGTCAACGACGATGTTGTGAGATGTAGCGGGTGTTTGCGCGCTGGATGGCCTCCTTGGCTTGAATCCAGGACCGTCGACACCTTCGGACCAACTGTTGGGCCGAGGGTACTTCAACCTCCGGTTCTTGGTGTTCGAACATCGGAGGTTGGAAATCCTGGCATACCTCAAATGGACTCAGCTTCGTGGCAGAGGAAACGTGGAGGTTGTGTGAGAGCTCCGCCCAAATGAGGTAGCGAGCCCAGGACCGCTGGCGGTCGGCAACGAAACATCTTAGGTAGCGCTCCAGTTGTTGGTTGGCCCGTTCCGTCTGGGGGTGGTAGCCCGAGGAGAGACTGCAGGTAGAATCGATCAGACGGCAGAAGGCCTTCCAGAACCGTGCAGTGAACTGGGGCCCCCTGTCCAAGACGATGTCTTTAGGGAACCCATGCAGACGGACTACGTGCTCTAATATCAGCTCAGCTGTCCTTTTTAGCTGATGGGAGTCCGGTGAGGGCCACCAGATGCACAGCTTTGGAGAACTGATCCACTATGGTCATGATGACGTCTTTCCCGTCTGATGCTGGCAGGCCCGTGATGAAGTCGAGGGCAATGTGCGTCCAGGGTCGACGGGGGACTGGAAGTGGTTGGAGTTCCCCCGGTGTTGGTTGATTGGAGGTCTTGGCCCTGGCGCACACTGGGCACGCCCGAACAAACTCCTCGACGTCCTTGGCCATTGAGGTCCACCAGAAAGCGCGCTGGACGTATTTGAGGGTGCACTGCGTGCCTGGGTGCCCTGACAGCGGCAAGGAGTGACCCCATTTGATGACGTCGGCCTTGATATTCCTGGGTACGAAGATTCGTCCAGGCAGGGCCCCTGCCAGTTTGGTCTCCGTGGCCTGTGCCTGGCGGACCCTCGTCTCCAATTCCCAACGGAGTGGGGCGATGACTCTGGAAGGTGGCAGGACAGACGCGGGGTCCATACGGGGGACATACCCCTCATGTTGTCGGGAGAGGGAGTCGGCTTTGATGTTATTTGACCCCGGGCGATAGGATAGGTGGAAATCAAAAGACTCGAAAAATAGAGCCCACCGCGCCTGCCTGGGGTTGAGTTGTTTAAGGTTCTTGATGGTAATGAGGTTTTGGTGGTCGGTCCAGACGATAAATGGTTCTCTGGCGCCCTGGAGCCAGTGTCGCCATTCTTCCAAAGCCCACTTTATGGCCAGCAGCTCGCGGTCCCCTATCCCGTATCGCTGCTGAGTGGGATAAAATTTTTTGGAGAAGAAACTACAAGGGTGTAGTTTCTGGTCTGGACCCCGCTGGGAGAGAACAGCCCCAGCACCCACCTCTGAGGCGTCCACCTTCACAATGAATTGTTGGTTGGCATCTGGATGGAGGAGAATTGGAGCGGTGGTGAAAAGATGGCAGAGTTTGGAGAATGCGCTGATGGCAGTGGAGTCGAGTTGGAAGGGATGAGATGAGGGGCGAGTTAGTGCGGTTAGGGGTGCTGCGACTGTACTGTAGCCCCGGATAAAGCGACGATAGA